>CM059318.1:15306596-15319096 GCA_030340685.1 Protosalanx chinensis
TCCTTTAGCCGCCTAGTGCCCAGGTGAAAGCAGTGTTCTGGTGCTAATACTGTCCCATTCAGGCTGAAGTCCTTTAGTTGCCTAGTGCCCAGGTGAAAGCAGTGTTCTGGTGCTAATACTGTCCCATTCAGGCTGAAGTCCTTTAGCCGCCTAGTGCCCCAGGTGAAAGCAGTGTTCATCTGTAATTGAGGTCAGGTCTTGAGTTAAGATCGTTTCCAAGACTTATGTTTCCCTGTTGCACTTCAATGCCAGCTGTGCATGGCAATAGCAGAACCTTCCTGTTCTCTGTTCTCTGTTTTCATGTTCAGAAACGTGTTTCATTTACCAACTAAACCACAGAGACTCAGATTAATGGCATTTGTATGTGTGTGTGTGTGTGTGTGTGAATCCAAGGATATTTCCTAAAACCCATCACAAGTCCACAGAAGCCGTCTGAAGATAGTGCTATAGTTCTTCTGAATGTTCGGGGTGTGCATCACCCTCTCTCCCTGTTCTTCCTCTGCACACTTCCTTTTTTGGATTGTTAGAATTCACTGCTTGGTTTTCAACCCTCTGTAGAATGTAACACTTTCATACAAACTCTCAAAGGCGTGCCAAACAATGATAATGAATTGACAGGAAACAGAAACAGACTTTTCAGTTAATAGCCATAATAAAACATTGTCAAAATCATACACTATGTTAAATCATGGTATGTATAAATGGTTTACTGTATGGATCGCAAACAACTAGCGGTAAGTAAATCCAAACGGGACAAACGGCCAACAGGTCTCTCATTCTGAATATCTGATTATCTGTGTCTCTGCCTCCGTCTGTCTCTGCCTCAGTGGCTCTGTGCCCCCCCCCCCCCCCCCCCCCCCGTCGGCCCCTCTCTCCTCCCCCCCCCCCCCCTCTCTGTCGGGCCCCTCTCTCCTTCCCTCCCCCCCCTACCCTCCCCCCTCTGTCTCTCCCTCTCCCCCCCTCTCTGTCGGCCCCTCTCTCCTCCTTCCCTCCCCGCCCCCCCCCCCCCTGTCCCCCCTCTCCCCCCCCCCCTCTCTGTCGGGCCCCTCTCTCCTTCCCTACCCCGCCCTCCCCCCCCCCCTCTGTATCCCCCTCCCCCCCCCCCTCTCTGTCGCGGCCCTCTCCCCACCCCCTCTCTGTCTCTCCCCCTTTCCCCCCCTCTCTGTCTCCCCCCGCCCCCCCCCTCTGTCTCCCCCTCCCCGATTCATTAATTCTCTCTCTGTCCTCTCATTTATGTGCCTGAGCGGTCCTCTTTTGCCATTCATCCCGGTCGTCTGCACCTGTCACACACACACACACAGTCAATCTCAGCATGGCAGCCTATTTAACCAGTAGGAGGTCATCCTCAATGGAAGAGCCACAGTGGGAGTCAGGAACAGATGAAAGACTCCAGACACAGGGACTAGAATACAACCTAGACAGGCAACAGAAGCTTCCTGAAAAGACGCTGTGGCAGATAAACACGTACAGTGTTGTGAAGCCTAGCTGCCACTTGTGAGTCTAGTCCAGTGTGCTTGTGGCCTGATACCTGCTGAGGGACATGGGAGGATGTTGGGGGGGGGGTCCAATCTCTCGTTCGACATGCAGGCCGTACATGACGTGAAGTACATTTTCCACGCTGGGGGCACGTCCAGGTAAAAGTCCCACGATCCTTGTAGTTCGAGCTTGGGAACTTCACAACCTCCCCCTATCTCCGGTCTTCCACATAGCTACCCCCCCCCCCCACCCCCACCTCCCCTAAACCTCTCCTCGTTTGGTCCAACATCCCGGACGACGGGGGGCCTCGAGGCTGTCAGGTCTGAGCCTGCAAACTCCTAATCCGATCCGTTATTCCGATCTCCCTCTCTGGCCCCGGAGCCCAGAGGGATGCGTGCGCTGGGGCTGCACAGCCTCTCTGACCTAGTCTGGATGCGGGTCAATGGAGAAGTTGACCGTTAAGAGGCCTCTCCACTTCCGCTGGTGGTGTTGTGGTGGCCCGGCAGGCTAGCCTCAGGCTGCAGGCTCCTGGAGATGGAGGAGGTCAGCCTGGGGGGGGACTCCAGTCTGGGGTGACAGGTTGGGAAGTATTGTAGCAGTGTGTCTCTTAATGGAGGAGCTCAACCATGCCGTATAATGGGATTGCCAATAGATATTCGCTCTTTCTTTATCTGTCTCTTTCTCTTTCTAGCTCTCTCTCTCTCTCTTTTCCACCACTCCCTCTCTTCTGTCTCTCTGTTTGTGCCAGGTCTTTCTGGGTGTCTCCTCCTGGCACCTATTCATGGTGGGCCACACAAGCGTGGGATTAAACCACACAAATACTGTTGATTTCCAGCAGGATTGCGTCCCCTCCCGAGCTGAAGAAGGCGGGGCTGGACCGGGTGGCAACCACGCACGCAGCAACCACACACACAACCACGCACACACACAACCACACACACGCACAACCACCGCACACTCACAACCACACACACACAACCACGCGCACACACAACCACACACGCACAACCCACACACACACGCACAACCACACACACGCACAACCACACACGTACAACCACGCACACACACAACCACACCACACGCACAACCACACACACCAACAACCACACACGTGAACGCACACACACAAACAACCACACGCACACACACAATCACACACACAACCACACTAGTAATTTTATTGGCAGAGTAGCTCCACTTCTTCCACTCCATTTTTATTTGTCCTTCTTTTTTTTCTCTCTTCCACCCTGTTGGTGTCCCCTGTGGCACAGCATATTGTACAATGTTATTGTACTGCAAAGTAGCTACAGGTGTGAGCGTGTGTGTGTGTGTGTGTATACGTGTGTGTGTGCGCCTGTAGAAATGCCAAAGCCTGGAAAGGCATCCATCAGTCCTCCTCCATCAGTCCTCCTCCATCAGTCCTCCTCCATAAGTCCTCCTCCATCAGTCCTCCTCCATCAGTCCCTCCACTCAGACCTCCTCCATCAGTCCCCCTCCATCAGTCTCCTCCTCCATCAGTCCTCCTCCATCAGTCCTCCTCCATCAGTCCCCCTCCATCAGGCCTCCTCCATCAGTCCGCCTCCATCAGGCCTCCTCCATCAGTCCCCCTCCATCAGTCCTCCTCCATCAGTCCTCCTCCATCAGTCCCCCTCCATAAGTCCCTCCTCCATCAGTTCTCCTCCATCAGTCCCCCCTCCATCAGTCCTCCTCCATCCGTCCCCCTCCATCAGTCCTCCTCCATCAGGCCTCCTCCATCAGGCTCCTCCATCAGTCCCCCTCCATCAGGCCTCCTCCATCAGTCCCCCTCCATCAGTCTCCTCCATCAGTCCCCCTCCATCAGGGCCTCCTCCATCAGTCCCCCTCCATCCAGGCCTCCTCCATCAGTCCTCCTCCATCAGTCCTCCTCCATCAGTCCCCCTCCATAAGTCCTCCTCCATCAGTCCTCCTCCATCAGTCCCCCTCCATCAGTTCTCCTCCATCCGTCCCCCTCCATCAGTCCTCCTCCATCAGACCCACCATGATGCAACTCTACCCAGTATGTGTTGGTGGCGTGTGTTTATCTCTCCATTTGGAGCAATCAATAGATCATCGGACCTGATCCATAATTAGGTCTCACGTCGTGTGAACGCCTAAGTCAATACAGCTGAAGTGGCCCCTGGCTCAGCGTGGGTGGGTGGGTGGGTCGGGGGGTTGACAGGAGGGGGGCCGGTGGGGTTGGAATCACCTTGAGTTTTGTGCTGTATATCTCCGAGTCATGCATCTGAGGGTTAAGAGAGGGCACATTGATCCGATTAGCTCGCTGGTCTCTTCTGTTGAAGGTTCGTGCGTGACATACACGGCCACCATCAATTACATCAACAGCACTAGGACAAGCCTGCTGTAGTCTAGCACACATGCTCTGTATGCTAGCTATCTGTCCTGCTGTAGTCTACATGATCTGTATGCTAGCTATCTGTCCTGCTGTAGTCTACATGATCTGTATGCTAGCTTATCTGTCCTGCTGTAGTCTACATGCTCTGTATGCTAGCTATCTGTCCTGCTGTAGTCTACATGCTCTGTATGCTAGCTATCTTTCCTGCTGTAGTCTACATGCTCTGTATGCTAGCTATCTGTCCTGCTGTAGTCTACATGCTCTGTATGCTAGCTATCTTTCCTGCTGTAGTCTACATGCTCTGTATGCTAGTATGCCATGAACTAAGGGGCTAAGAGGCAGGTAGGGTCGAGCTCGGAGGAGTTTGGGGTTAGAGAAACACGTGGATCTTTCTAGAAGAGCCTGGGGTACTGCTGTGCAAATCGATTGCTCTGAACTTCGTTGAACGGCAGCTCAGCTGCAACACGCTCTCTTAATGAAACCGCCCGTCTACAACGGCTCTCTGGGACGAACAGCCTGCCGTGAAACAAATGTGTGATATTTAGGAAATTGATTTTCAGGGGGAGTTTTCTTCTTGTTTTTACAGAGCGCAGAGAGATAGCTTTGATGGACCGTTCTGGAACACGTCTTCGCAGATACACGGACACGCTGTTCCCCAGACACAGGATGACTCACCAGGCCTACACCCCCCCCCCCCCCCCCCCCCCCCCCCCCCCCCCCCCCCTCACTACCTGGATACCTGAGGGGCCAAGAGGCCCCAGACTGCTCAGGGGCCAAGGTGGAGACGTAGCCTCCGTAGCTCTGGGATCTTAATAAATCATGTTCACATTCGTTCCATTACACCTGACAGCGTTCTGGCCCTGTGTCTTTGCGAGTGCAGTGTGTGTTTGTCTGTGCTGTGAATTAAGGGTCATGAAAACCTAACCCGAACTTGTCTTAGATCCTTATTATCCATCGTCTCCCTTTACACGCAGCAGAGAGCTCTTCTTGTGTACGGGCTAGGGTTCAATAGAATATGCCGGTAGCTCGAACAAAAGCGTTATGAATGCATGAAGATTGTCTTTGCTTTTGCAGGGCCTTACAAAAGGATTCAGTGGACTTGCGACAGAGCGTAGGATTAGAGCTGAACCTTGGGGAGAGTTCCTCTCTAAGGTCCCTTTGTGTGTGCGGAAAGCGACAGAGTGTCCTAAGATCGCCTGCCTCTCAGCCCATGTCCTACATGCTGTCGTCTTTGTTTATGCCTGGTGAAAATAGCATAGGGACAATGACAGCACCAAGGGCTCCGCTCGGTTCTGCTCGGACTGGGCGTAAGTTCCATGGTAGGTTTGTGGGTAAAGTATGTGTGTGTGTGTGTGTTAGGATGCATGTTGTGTAAAGGCACGATTCATTGCGCTTGACCTGACTTCTTTTCAACCGGAGAGGTCAAGTGATCGGGAGGTTGTCAGAGCGTACAGGCCGCAGTCCTCGTCCCAGCCTGCCTTGGAGCTGGGCGGAGGGCCCCCATGAAGGAGCACAGTTAGTGATAGTGACTGCCCTTTACACCACCCTCCACCACAAACACTGTGTAGAGGAGGGCTGGTGAAGGAGGGCCTTCTAATCTCAGCTGGGGTAGCCCTGTGATGACCCCCACCACACACACACACATCCACACACACACACCACCTCCACATACCCTGTAGAGGAGCAGGTAGGAGGAAAAAACAAATGGGGGTCAGTGGAGCGTGAGCAGGAAATTACCTGGAAAAATCACTCCCTGTTTTATTTATTTATTACCAGCTCCCAACATCCATCCATCCCTCTCTCTCTCTCTCTCTCTCTCTCTCTTCTATTTCGCTCTGTCATTGTTATGGATAATAAATGGACATGGGAGTGGACAGTGTGTGTGTGTGTGTACTGTGTGTTTCCATGTAAAGTGTGTATGTATCCTTGCTACTGTCTGAGCGTTGGTGTGTGCACATGGTTTGTGTGTGTGTGTGTATGTGAACAGCAACACTCTGTCATCCCCAGGGCTGACCTGGTTTCCTGTGTCAAGTGGCAGTTGGTCTGAAGTCATCCAGCAGCAGACAGAGTTACAGTGGGTCCTCATCCATCCAGCAGCAGTTACACTGGTCCTCATCCCTCCAGCAGTAGACAGAGTTACAGTGGGTCCTCATCCCTCCAGCAGCAGACAGAGTTACAGTGGGTCCTCATCCCTCCAGCAGTAGACAGAGTTACACTGGGTCCTCATCCCTCCAGCAGCAGACAGAGTTTACAGTGGGTCCTCATCCATCCAGCAGTAGACAGAGTTACAGTGGGTCCTCATCCATCCAGCAGCAGTTACACTGGGTCCTCATCCATCCAGCAGTAGACAGAGTTACAGTGGGTCCTCATCCATCCAGCAGTAGACAGAGTTACAGTGGGTCCTCATCCATCCAGCAGCAGAGTTACACTGGGTCCTCATCCATCCAGCAGTAGACAGAGTTACAGTGGGTCCTCATCCATCCAGCAGCAGAGTTACACTGGTGTCCTCATCCATCCAGCAGTAGACAGAGTTACAGTGGGTCCTCATCCATCCAGCAGCAGAGTTACACTGGGTCCTCATCCATCCAGCAGTAGACAGAGTTACAGTGGGTCCTCATCCATCCAGCAGCAGAGTTACACTGGGTCCTCATCCATCCAGCCTGACAGAGTTACAGTGGGTCCTCATCCATCCAGCAGCAGAGTTTACACTGGGTCCTCATCCCTCCAGCAGCAGACAGAGTTACAGTGGGTCCTCATCCCTCCAGCAGTAGACAGAGTTACACTGGGTCCTCATCCATCCAGCAGCAGGAGTTACACTGGGTCCTCATCCATCCAGTAGTAGACAGGGTTACAGTGGGTCCCTCATCCCTCCAGCAGCAGACTGAGTTACAGTGGGTCCTCATCCATCCAGCAGTAGACAGAGTTACAGTGGGTCCTCATCCATCCAGCAGCAGACAGAGTTACAGTGGGTCCTCATCCATCCAGCAGTAGACAGAGTTACAGTGGGTCCTCATCCATCCAGCAGCAGACAGAAATACAGTGGGTCCTCATCCATCCAGCAGCAGACAGAGTTACAGTGGGTCCTCATCCCCTCCAGTAGTAGACAGGGTTACAGTGGGTCCTCATCCATCCAGCAGTAGACAGAGTTACACTGGGTCCTCATCCCTCCAGTAGTAGACAGGGTTACAGTTGGTCTGAAGTCCATCCAGCAGCAGACAGAGTTACAGTGGGTCCTCATCCATCCAGCACCAGACAGAGTTACAGTGGGTCCTCATCCCTCCAGCAGCAGACAGAGTTACAGTGGGTCCTCATCCATCCAGCAGCAGACAGAGTTACAGTGGGTCCTCATCCCTCCAGCAGCAGACAAAGTTACAGCGGGTCCTCATCCATCCAGCAGCAGAGTTACACTGGGTCCTCATCCCTCCAGACTCCAGCAGTGTTAGAATATAACCTCTGATAGATGCTGGTGGACCGGAGAAATAGCTTCCGGAACAAAAACCGAGAACCAGACAGCTTCCAGATTTGCAGTGTCTGTGTGTAGCTTATGTGTACGGTGATTGTGTGTGCGTGTGTGTGTGGGTGTGTACTGTAGGTGTGAGGTTGTCTAGATCTTTCCCCTGCATGTCTGTCACTGTCTCCATCTTCTTGTCTGACTCAGGGAACACGGCCCATTGAAGGTGTGCCGCATCGATGTACAGTAGGTATATAAATAACACCCCACCCCCTCCAATCCCAACAACCTTCACTCTTCACTCCCTCTCTCCTCAGCACTCTTTCTGTGTTTTTTTTTCCTCATATCAGATTCTTCTCCTCTCATTCAGATGTCCGTCCTTCTTTCTCTCTCTCCCCCCTCCAAGCCGTTCCTCTCTTTTTATCCTCCCACCTTTCACCGCCATTTCCTTGTTTACAACTAGTTCTATCTCTTTCTCGTTTCGAATTTCCTCTCCTAAGATTGCCTCAATGGTTCCTGCAGAGAGGAAGTGCTGTGTTCGGCTCTGCTAGGTGTGTTCGTGAGAATGTGTCTGTGTTGGTGTGAAGAAAAAAACTAAAACCTGTGACAAATTGACTAATAAAACAGAAAGCAGAGCTGTGCAAACAAGCCGGTAAGGTCTTGCTGTGCGGTGTGTGTGTGTGAGACGCTCTCGGACATAGAGAGCGACATAGTCTTATTAGGGTCATCTTCCTCCTCCTCTCATCACTTTGTCTGTCCATCCTTTACCATCCCATCTGCCTCTCGCTCTCTTTCCGCCTCTGCCCGTCTCCATCTTTCTCCGTCTCATTCTTTCCCTTCCTCTCTCACCCCCCTCTCTCTTCCTTCTGTTCCTTCACGGCAGAATGACTCTCTGCTTCCGTAACAGGAAGTTGCTGTGTGTATTCCCGCTGGCCCAGCCTTCTCTGTGGCTCTTGTTGTTGTGGACAGCTGAAAACGAAGGCCTGCGAGAATAACCAGCCTCAGCCCCAAGCTCTTGACCCAGCCTCAGCCTCATCAGCCTCAGCCTCAGCCCTAGCCTCAGTAAACCCCCTGACAGAGCAGGCTATTGTGTGAATGTGTGGGCTGTCTGCCCACGGCCTCAGTCATCTCTGCTGAATTCTCTTCTCCTTATCTCTTGAAGGGATCCTTCACATACGGTAGGGCGCACGCACTCGCCCTCACGGAGCACATGGTGTGTCTTCTCAGTCGTAACCCTGCTCCTCCTCCTCCTCCTCCTCCAGCCTCCTCCTCCCCTTTCCTCCGGCCTCCTCCTCTTCCTCCTCTCCGCGTCTTCTCCATTGTTCTTGAGTCCGCATCCGTCGGACGGGTGTGATGAATTTTAAGGCGAGGAGGGAGCAAGGGAGGCCCGAAAATAAAAATAAAACATTGAAATGAGGTAAACAGGAGTTAGATAATCTGAGGCAAAGATGCGGAGCTTTTGTGTGTCGTGCTCGTGTGTGTGTGTGTGTGTGTGTGTTGGTGATCATTTCACAACGTGTGTGCAGGGCTCTCAACAAACTTTTGTATTCCCTGTTCCGGTGTGGGAATGTCTTGAAAGGTTGAAAAGAAAAGTTTCTAAAGGTTTGAAACTATTTTTTGGAAGCAAGACTGTTACCAGGATACATAGATCGGAGGCGGGAGGAGAAGAACACAGAACCAATCAAAGATTCGGATCTACCAATGTTCCTGCATCAGTCTCTGGACAATCTGACAAGACAACTGTCGCTAGCTAGCCTCCCCTGGGCAGTATCTGATTAGCATGACTCGGGGTTAACTGGCTGTGGTTGTTCACTCTGAACTGAGGCTCTGGAGGTGGTAGCTGGGGTCAAGTTTGGGCCGAACACGACTAAGATTGGGTGCGTTCTCTCTCCTTCCCTGTTCTCCTCCGCCGCATGTTGTGTTCTGGAGGCTTCCACAGCATGCATGTGTATTAATATGCATGCTGCCGTTTATTCAAGGCAGCAAAGGGTGAAATGGACACTGAGTGATATGAACCCTACAGGGAGGGTGTGTGTGTGTGTGTGTGTGTTTGTTTGCGGGAGTCTGGGTGAGTTCAGATTTTGGCAGGGCAGGATTCTGTCGGGGTGCGGTGACAGCAAAGGGACCAGGCCTCATTAGGGAGGAAGAGAATGTACCCTGCGTGTTGGATGGTGTGTGTGTGTGTGTGTGTGTTTGATCCCAGACTAAGCGAGCATGTCATGTTTGTTTGCCTTGTGCTGCATTCTTCCCCACCCTGATTATGGCGGCCGCTTTGGTTATGTACCGATTCTCCCCTCTGTTCCCGACCCCCACCCCCACCATCCCCCCCCCCCCCCCCCACCCCCTCCGCAGCTGTCAATCAATCAGACCGACCCCCCCCCCCCTCCCCTCATCCGTTCACCACAGGCCCCCGCACCGCCACGAGAATACAAACCAGCACATCAATGAATAATTTAATCCGAGCAGGAATACATAAATGGGTAAACAGACACATGAAACAAAATGCAAACTATTGCAGCAGGCATAAATTAGGCTATGTTGGGAGGGGTGTGTGTGTGTGTGTGTGTGTGTGTGTGGAGGGGGGGGGGGGGGGGTCACACTGTCCTGCCAGACAGACCAGCGGTCACACGGAACTCTAGGTTGGTACAGGTGGTTTAGGTTCAGAGGGTCTGCTCATTCATTCGTTCATTCATTCATCCATTCATCGATTTATTCCAGTATTTCATCCATTGTTAGACGAATGTAAAACGTTTGAGTGTATTTAGAATACAGCGTGTTTATCGGTCGGTCTGGGAACATAGACACATGTATTATGATGTTTGGATATTAGAGACATTTTGAAACATGAGATCCACTTAGTGTGCGCCAATGCAATTTGGAAGGCACAGAAAACTGATCAGAAAACAATGACATTCAATCCAGGGCCGGACAGCTTTGCATAAATGCATTGCTAACTTGTTTCCGGAAACATGGTACTTTTCAAAACAAAGATCCTTAAAAAAAATTATATATATATATATATATATATATTAGAAAAAGAAAAAGAATGAGACGAGATTAGATTTAGGCAATAGTTTTTGTGTTTGTGAGCCTGAAAAGTTTGAAATGGGTCTGGGAGCGACTGCAGTGTGTGGAGGAGTGCAGAGCTGATGTCCAGGATGTGACAGTGCAGTGTCAGAGGGGCCAGCATGGCTCCACAGCGCCTGAACCGCTCGCAGAGGGCCGGGGGTGCCGGAGTGGCTCAGTTGAGCCCAGGATGGATGGAGATCCAGGCCCTGGCCCGTCCGACGGACTGCCTGATCGTAAATAGTGGATGTTGTGTGGGAAGAGGAGGTTTGTCATCAGGCAGTCTGCATGGCCTCCTCTGTGGCCAGGCTGCAACTCAGGCCCCGACTCCCCAACGAGAGGGAGGATTCATCACCGGCCGGAGATAAGACAAGGCTATTATTGTTCCTGTCCTCCCTCCCTCCCTCCCCTTCTCTCCTCCGCTCTTGCTTCCTCCCCCCGCCCTCCTCCCCTGCGTGTAACGCATCCCCTTGCCTTCCCTCCTCTTTTCATCCCGTGTTCCTCCCTCCCTCGCTCCTCCTTCCTTCTCCTTTGTCTCTCTCCTCCTCCATCTTTGTTTGTTTCTTCCTCTCGCGCTTCTCAGTTCCCCCTCCTCCTCCGTCTTCTCTTATCCCTCTCCTGGCCTTTCTTTCTCCTTCTGCATTGTCGTTCTTCCCTCTTCCCGCTGATAAGATCAGGTGTGTAATGACCGGAGGAGGGATTGGAATCAGACGTGGGGGGGGGGGGGGGGGGGGGGGAGACAACGACTCGACTGGTGTTCTACACACTAATCGCAACCAGATAGAGGGAGACATGGGCGGATAGAGAAACGGAGGGACGATACGTCACTGAACAATGAAGAAGGGTTCGAGAAGGTTTTCGGGGTCGGTCTCGAGTTTGTCAGACTCTCCTCCGTTCATTCTCTCGACAGCTCGTTTTCTCTCCCAGACTGCCTCCCTCTCTCCCCCCACCCAGCAGTCCATTTGTCCGGGATATTCGTCTTCCTCTCCATCTGTCTCGACCTTCTTCTCCCCTGCTCAAGTGTTCAGTCCCTCCGCTGAAACTCTCAGTCCCCTGACCTTGTTAGTATTTGGAACTGTTGTTGTTGTTGTTGCGGATGTTCTCATTCTTGTTGTTGTTCGGCGTCTGACCCCCACACTGACCCCCTAGACTAGGTCTGATTTGTGGAGGACACGGTCAGAAGGCTGGTGGCGGGGGTGGGGGGTTGGGGGGGCAGGACGGTCAGCACGTCGCAGGTGAAGGAAGCAGGGAGCCGGATAGGACAGAACTAAAAGGTCATTTAGGAAATGTCGGGCGCACAAAGGTCTGACACGACAGAAGCCAGGAAGGAAGGGCCTCGCGGCAGGCTGCTGGGATTCCACAGCGAGGAGGAGGAGGAGGGCGGGTTCGAAGGCACGCGAATGGAGCTGAACCCCTTCCACCCCCCCCCCCCCTTTCTGTCAGCTGTCCGAAACCAGGCGTGCGAGATGGAGAAGATGGATGAGGTGTTAGAGGAAGGTCTCACCTCCTCTGCGCACACTTCCTTTCTGCCTCCTGCCTCCTGCCTCTCGCTCGCACAGTTAGCTTAGCTCGTGCCTCGGTCGTTTGTTTACAAATGTATGCTAATGAGCTCAGGGGGGCCCTCTGGAAGCGCGCGACCCCCGGCGCGCACGCTCTAATTCCTTCCCCAGTGACACGGCGGCTGTGGCCGTCCTGGTTCCACACAGCTCGAAGGATTCTTATTTTCTCCAGGGTTTCTTCAAAGTCGAGTGGCTGCTCCTCTGTGTTGCAGACAGCTGTGTGTGTGTGTGTGTGTGCTTGATTGCACAGAGAGACATTAACCTCTCAGAGATAGAGTGGACTGCCTGCTGTCGGACGCGCATCTTCTGCGGAAGAGCACTCACGCAAGGGCGACACTGAGGCACACACAAACACACAGTCCGTGCAACACACACAGTCATATCCTTCTAACGTCATGGGGCTTTGCTGCATGCGACACACTCGCTGGTCTGGAGTGTAAACACACCCTGCCACTCGCCTGCCAGCACACACAAGCTTCCTCTGCCACAGGGACAAAGAGCTGGTTTATACGGACTGTGTTTTTGTGGCACTGGTCACAGGAGCCACAGGCTGGCCCCCTAGTCTGGCCACAGT
>CM059318.1:15324096-15333586 GCA_030340685.1 Protosalanx chinensis
ATCACCATCGCCCTCATTTCACCCTCTCATCTCTCCCTCTTTGTCTGCGATGCTCTTAATCTCCTGTTTCTATTTAGGGGACATGTTGCGCTGGTTAGGATTTAACTGACAGTTTGGGCGAGAGACAAGACTATGAAGATTAATCTCTAGTAAATCTGAACTCAACCCTTCAGCATCACCGCCAGTCTCCTGTGTGTGCGCGCCGAGAGGTCACCCTGGATGGAGATATCCCTTGAAGGAAGGTGCAGCGTTGGCTAACTTTCCAACCCCACTTCCTACCGAGACCCTCATCTTTAAAAGACCCTCCCGTTGTGTGATGTATTGGGGAATATGGCTTTCACAGCCTCCTCATGCATATTTGAAGACGGGAGCATTCGCAAGCGAGCCCATCCCGAGGCGCAGCACATGAAACGGGCTGTCTGTGGGGGCCAACTGAGCATCTCTGGAAGTTTAAGCATGAACAATTCATGGAAGGGGGACGGGGACTGCTGCCTTCTGCGACGCCTCGCCGCTAAAGTACCTCGCCTCACCTGCCGGAACGTTTGCGTCGGATGTGTGCGGTGTTTCTACGAGGGCGGTCCTCCCACTCCTCGATTCCTTGAGCACGCGCTTCTGTTCGAATAGACGCGAAAGGTGGGCCTGTAACCTCTTCGTCCGCAGTCGTTCGTTCGAGAACTGAGCTAGGCTCTCCCCCACCGTGGGGTTCCAAACCCTGCTACTCACCCAGCGTACGAGAGATCCATGTCAGGTCCATTCACGGCTGCTCATTCGGTGTTCAGGAGGGGCCTGGCCCTGAGAAGAGGGGGAGGAAACCCTGTAGTACGAAGGAGACCAAATGTAGATGGGGAAGACGAGTCGGACCACGGAGGCTCGTAGTGCTGCTGTCTAAAGAAGGTCTCAACTTTACAAGACGTCGCTCGGTCTCTGAATTGAAGTTACTTTGTTGGCAATTCATATACACGCATTCTTTTCATCCTTGTTTGATTTGTTTTGTTGCTGTTGTATTTCCTTTTTTCATCTTCACATTTTAAAATGCCTGTTTTGTTCTCTGCACTTGACGGGGATCAAAGAGGAATAAGTCATTATGTTCAGGGAGAGCTGGAGGAACAAAAGAGTGCGCAGGTTTAAAAAGAACCTGTTCGGCTCCCGTGCCTCTCCTCAGGAGCTGAGGACGCTGCGACTGCTCAAACAGCAGTTCTATCAGCCAAATTAAAATCGTGCATAAAAAAACTGGGGCAACGTCTCCAAACAAACAACAAAGAAAATCTATCCTTGACACGTATGGAAGTTATTCAAGATAATAATGCGCTGGAATATATATATCAATAGATTACATTTATAGATTAAGAGAGGATCTACAATGATGGTTTCCCCTCACCTCCCCATCGCCCTCCCCCTCGCCTCTCTCCACTCCGTCAGTGTTTAGGGAACATATTGGAAAACCATTACCGCTCATTATTGTTTATAGGAACCTTTTCTCTGAGCAAGCTGCTTTTTAATCACAGCTCAGCCTCTCCTGGTTTGAGAGGCAGTGTGGATGTGTGTGTGTGTGTGCGCGTGTACAAGTGAGTCTGTGTCCTTGCGTCCTTGTTTGGAAAAGCAGGACACCGAGACCAGTTTCATTGATAAGGAGCAGCACCATATGTGTGCCTCCCTCGATGTGCGTGTTCGTATTTGGAGAGGAACAAAGATAACGATAGACAAACGATACGAAGGCGCGCACGTGCGCGCATGGGCATAGGATCGACAAAGCCGATATTTTGTCTCTTTTACACTTTCAAAATAAAGACAGCAAATATCCACCTTTATCCCCCCCCAATGCGTGCTCTCTGCCAAAATATGCAGTAATGAACCACTTTCAGCGCTAAAAGCAAGAGGGACCATATAAAGCGGAGCCTAGGGTTTTAACGAGTCGATGCTATGTGAGGCCCCTGTTCAAGCAGCACTTTCCAGCCATGGAGGCCTCCGGGGCCTCTGTAATGGTAGCCCATATAAAACATGCACAGAAAAGGAGATTGAAGGGAAAATGATACAGATTGCCTTTAAGGTGAGTTCCTGGACTCAAACAAAGATGCTGGGGTATTCTGCCTGGCGGGAAAAAAGAGGGGAAAAAGGACTCGTCGTTGTGAAACACATGCGCGCGCACGCACCTTCTGTGTCGTATAGGTTTAAATCCTGACCTGAGCCAACAGTCATCATCGCCCTACAAATCTCCCATAATCCAGCAGTGCCCTGACAGGGTCTCGGCAGACTTGCTGCACAGGAGATACAATTCCTCTTTCCTATTTTCTCTCTCTTCCCTCTCTCTCTGTCTCTCTCTCTTTCTCTCTCTCTCTCTTCCCTCTCTCTCTCACTCCCTTTCTCATTGAAGGGTGGACTGGCTCAGAGGAGGCTCGCTCTCAACAAGTCTGCAGGGAAAAGACGAGAGGAGAGCAGTATCTCCCCTTGCTCTCTCTCTCTTGCTCTCTCTCTCTCTCCATGTCTGACTCTCTTTTCTACTGATGCATCATCCGTTCGCAGTCCTTCACTATGTTTACAAACAATATTTCCTGTGGTAAACCCGTTGATGACCATCGATTGACTAACGAGGATGCTGAGGGTGATGGTGACAGGGAACACAGTGATGATGGTGACACAGTGATGCTGGTGACACAGTGATGACGGTGACACAGTGATGATGGTGACAGGAAACACAGGGATGATGGTGACACAGTGATGACTGTGACACAGCGATGATGATGGCGGTGACCAGTGCGCTCATCCGCGTCTGCGCGTGTGTTCCAGATGCGGAGAGGCAGACGGAGGGGACAGACGCCAGCCGGAAGAGGGACGCCCGCTCGTCCGCAAACGTCCGCAAGAGCGAGGACACCAGTGACAGTCACGAGGACACGGTCAGTCCACACACCCCCCCCCCCTCCCCCCGCCCTACACACGCACACACAGAAACTTACCCACACACAACCACATACACAGATACATTCACACACACACACACACACACACAGACACATACACACACACGCACACACAGAAACTTACCCACACACAACCACATACACAGATACATTCACACACACACACACACACACATACACACGCACACACAGAAACTTACCCACACACAACCACATACACAGATACATTCACACACACACACACACACACATACACACACACGCACACACAGAAACTTACCCACACACAACCACATACACAGATACATTCACACACACACACACACACACACACACACATGCATCCGGGGTATGCAGACCAGTCCTCCAGGAGCAGGATACAAACTTGGTAAGAGTGTGTGTCTTGAAGCAGGTATGCAAAAGAGATGAGTTAATCAAACACGTACTTTATTCACCGAAAGCAAAATTACCATTGTATTCTGGGTTAGGGTTATTTTTAGGACTTCGAAACCCATATTTGGTGAATTTCGGAATGTCATTAGTGATCTGGTTGCTGCAGTTGGAATACTTTACTGATCACCGAAGAGAGCCAGATGTATTGATTATTTGGGTGAGTGCGGACACACTCTGTGTGTAGAGGGTTATTTCATCTCTCTTTACCTGCGTACGTCAGATTCGTGTTTCACCTGCCGCAATCACTTAGCTGAGCGACGTGGTCATTGAGACCCAAATGGAGATTTTATCGTTGAGTGGATGTCTCCTCTGTCAGGTGAGGAAGAGTGCTCCGGAACCAGAGAAGAAGAGGTGATATTTCCAACTCGTCCAAAAATGCTGTCGTCGTCAAAAAAATCAATTTAGCTGGAGAATTCGGGAAATGTGCTTGAGGTGATAAGCAGACGGGAGTTCGGCTTCCTCTCTCTCTCTCTCTCTCTCTCTCTCTCTCTCTCTCTCTCTCTCTCTCTCTCTCTCTTTCTCTCTCTTTCTCTCTCTTTCTCTCTCTCTCTCTCTCTCTCTCTCTCGCTCTCTCTCTCTCTCTCTCTCTCGGTGAAGTGGACCTTTCCACTAAGTAAGGAGTAAGGGAATGAGTCACAGTTTTCTATTCTTCGCCAGAACCCACTCGCATACACCTTGAAGGACCTGTAATTAAAGTGCCAATCTAGATGAAGCCCTACATAAACCTAATTGTGGATGGAAAAGACTGCACATGGTCTGCTATCTCTCTGGGCTGGCAGCGAGTGAAGAGAACATACCCATGCTGCTGAACTGTGGCAGCAATACCAATGACTTATTGATGTGGAGTTGTGTGGCTTGAGCAGGCCAGGTTATTTTAAACCAAGTTCTTCATTGTGTGTTCTTTCGCTCCTGTTGGAACCGTGGTCATTTGCAAGCACTTGTGGCAGTGTGTGTGTGTGTGTGCATGTGTGTGTGTGTGCATGTGTGCGTGTGCGATTGTGTGTGTGCGTCCTGCTGGTGCAGATATAGCTGTAATCTATTATTAACCAAGCCATTTACCAGCTCTTTGTTCTCCCCAGCGTGACCCCTAGGTGGCCAATATATGCGTGCCTGTGTGTGTGTGTGGTTGATTCGCTTTCATGGCTCAAACATCAGCGAACAATACTCTCTCATTTTCAGCTGCATTCAGTCGAAACCAAGAAAATCTCCTGACAGACAGGGAACAGCATCGGCCTTCTGCCATCAGCCTCCCTCAGTGTGGGTTTGTGCGAAAACACATAAGGGCCAAAACCCGACATGATCATGGATTATAAGTGAGGCAACCATAGGCTCTCTGACTCTCATTTCTCTCCCCCCCGTGCGTCCCTACTGTCAGGCAGCCCCATCCTCTCTCCCTCCTTAGCGCTCTTTCATTAACTCTCTCACCTCCCCCCAAGGGGCGGGTGGAGTGGAGGAGTTCTTAGAGGGAGGTCATGGAGAGGACAGACTCACTGAAAGGCCTGGGCATCTGTGGACGTCCTGTTCCAGATGTTTCCGGGAGCGACAGTCAACGAGGAAAGGAGGAGAAGGAGGAGGTGTCGGGAGAATTCCAGAATGAGGAGTAGGAGGATCAGGAGGTGGTATACTTGAAAGGGGAGGTGGAAGAGAGAGGGGAGGGGAGCGAGGAGGGGGGGGGGGGGGCGTTCTTTTAAGATGATTTGGCTCGCCTCCCTCATCACCACAACACAACACGGCACAGCTTGACTTTCCCTTACTCACTGCGCAGTTGCATAGTATAGTCACCCTGAGTGCTGGGGGGCGGGGCTAGCTTTCAGGTTTTCAATTGTGTGTGTGTGTGTGTGAGGCAGAGAGTTTTCCGAACTTCCCAGGTGTGACTTTATATTACCCCTGACCCTCTCACCTTTATGTGGAGAGTTACCAGCTGGCATTTGGTTTGAGAGAGGGGGGGGGAGTGTTTATGTGTGAGTATTTGTATATATGTCTGTGTGTGTGTGTGTGCGTCTACAAGCCCATGCTAACTCATTGTCTGTGTGTGTGTGTGTGTGTGTTGGTATGAATATGGATGTGCCCTGCTCTCTCTCTCTGACAGTGGCAGATTTCTCCCATGGGGTTACTGCACCTCTCACATAGCAGAGGGAGAGGAGGGAGACGAGGGAGGGAGGAGGAGGAGGGAGAGGTGACAAAGCGGAGGGCGAGCGGGGGATGGGGGAGAAGAGACGGCCACGGAGCGTCTTCCCCGTAGTCTGCGCACGTCCGGTCAATAGGAGTCTATTGGAGCAATAGGAGTCTAATAAGACAAACGCTTTAGGCGGCGCTAGCGGCCTGGTAACGTCCGGCAAATAAGGTCACGGCGACGGAAGCGGCGACGGATGTTTGATTTAGCGTCCGCCTCTATCCGACGGAGAGTTTAATCATGTTGGCGGGATTACGGCGGCCTCGTAAAGCTAAACTATCGGGCCTCATTGTTAACCTCCGATTGGCTGCCGACGGCTATAAACATGTCCTCCGCGGCCTTATTGAGGAAAGGGGCGGGGCTTTCTCGGCGCCTCGGCAACGGAGAAACTAGGGGATGTAAATAAACGTATGGTCCTAGTTACACACACACGGATAGACACACACACACACGGATAGACACACAAGCAGGCCCCTGATAGGCTGGGCAGGGAGTGTTCATAACTTGAATCCAGAGGCTCCTCCCACCGCAGACCATATCCTGTCATCAAATACGGATGTGATATCAAACATAAAATGTTAACACGGGCCGATTAGTTTTTAAAGCGGCAGCATACGGTCCACATTACTGTTCAACAGCCCTAACAATCCCATTACTGCAGTTCAAATAAGCTGAAGCAGTTGAATAAGGAGAGCGCGCTAAGGTTTCCGAACTCCAGATAAGGTTTCTGTCTGCTCAGACCGCCGGGGGGGGGGGGGGGGGGGGCTTTGATGCCTCCAACCTTCCCGGAGATTAGAAAGTCAGTATTGTCTCCAGACTTGCTGAGTCAGTTGGTGAAGCGCCAGGTGATTGGCTGCACTGGCCAAGTGGAACTAGATCTCCCATGAGGCATTTGGCGTTGGGTCTCTACCTCCCGCTGGGCCCCCAGGGCGGGGAGCTGACTGTTTGTTTATGGGTCAGCGAGCCTGCCACCAACACACCTCTCAAACCCTGGTTGGCTTTGGCTGGTTGTGCTGGCTGGTTGTGCAGGCTGGTTGTGCAGGCTGGTTGTGCAGGCTGGTTGTGCAGGCTGGTTGTGCAGGCTCCAGGTTTCAGCCGGTTGGTTCTGCTCATCCAGGCTCTGGGTCAGGCTGGTTTGGTCCGTAGAAGCAGGGAGAGGCCTGGCATGTGTAAACTAGCATAGAAAAGACATTGGAGGCACTCCCAGCAAACACATGAGGTTTGTGGAGCTTGTTTTTGCGGAGGCCCACATCAGATGGCCAGTGGGAGGGCTGTGCGGTAACAGCAGACATGTACGAGGGGGTGAGAAATGGTTCCCAGCTATCTGCATCCTCTGTCGGCCGTGTTTCCGAAACGAAGGGGATCAAGTAGGACAGCAGAGCAAACCAGCAGGTGCTTGGTGCTGCTTGATAGAGAGAGGAAGAGGAAGTGTGAGAGAGAGAGAGAGAGAGAGAGAGATAGCCTAAGAATGAGGGAGAGAGACAGATGAAGAAAGAGAGAGATAGAGAGAGAGTAAGAATGAGGCAGAGAGACAGATGAAGAGAGAGAGAGATAGAGAGAAAACAAAAAACCAGCCAGTAAACAAAATAAATAAAAAAACGATTTCTCTCTCTCCTCTTTCTTCTTCTCGCTCCCTCCCTCTCTGTATGTCTTCCACTTCATCCTTATCTTTCTCTCTCCCTCTGTGAAAGCCTAATCTCCGGGTTTAAAGTCTTTACAAGGTAACTGTAAACTGCTACGCTGAGGATGTGGATGAGGATGTGGGAATAACTGGAACGGAATTCAAACCTCTGGCACGAGGATATTCCTGCATTATTCTTATATTTCTCTCCTCCTCTGTGTGTCTTTCACTTCCTGTGTACTTGTCAATGAGTTATGCGTTGTTTACGGGGTTCCCGTGGGAACGCTCCCCGCTTTCATCATTGCGGTTTGCCTGGATCTGAGAATCACAGGCATCTCTATATCTCTTAAGACTCAGAGAGGGAGGAAGGTTTTTCGTTTTCTCCTGCCTTGCTTTCATACATCTCTCTAGAGATTTCTATACAGTAGGTGCTAGCTTTCAAAAGACTCTTCTCTAAGAATCTTTCCCATTATGTGATCAGAAGACAGACAAGACTCGCCAGTTAAGCGTATAGGAGGGATGGATAGAGGGATAGAGAAATGTGATTGACGGGTCTTTGTAAGATGGATGGATGCAGTGCGCCCATCTCTTTCCTGGTCATCTTGTCCGAGTTGAAGTATTTCATGACTAATGATGTATTTTATTGTCTGACTGACTGAAGTACTTCACCGAGCTTTGCAATGATGTTGGGTAGACGCAGTGCTTTGAAGCCTCCCTCGACCGCTCACCATCTCTCTGGCTAATGCTCTCTCTTGTGGTATCCTCTCTTTCCTGTTCCTAAACCGCTCTACCCTTTCACTTCCTCTTGTGTCAGGCCCAGTTTATGTCAGTATTTTTTCTCTCTCCACGAAGAGACAGCCTGTAGGTCTCTCTCCTCATTGATCCCTCCCAGGTCGACTCCGGAAGCTGGGGTGTTATTGATCGGTCAGCGTAGGCTTAGATCCTTCCCTTTCCCCTCCCTCTCTCTCTCTCCCTCTCTCTCTCTCTCTCCCTCTCTCTCTCCCTCCCTCCCTATCTCTCGCTCTCCCTCCTTCTCTCTCTCTCTCTTCCTCTCTCTCTCTCTCTCTCTCTCCCTCTCTCTCTCTCTCCCTCTCTCTCTCTTCCTATCTCTCTCTCTCTCTCTCTCTCTCCCTCTCTCTCACTCTCCCTCTCTCTCGCTCTCTCTCTCTTCCTCTCCTCTCTCTCTCTCTCTCTCTCTCTCTCTCTCTCTCCATCTCCCCTGCTTTCTCTCTCTGTCCCTCCCTCCTCCCTCATGAGACCAGGACCAAAGAAACTCGTCTGTCAAAGCCGCATACTTCATGAACCGATCTGTCCAATCGGAGACACCGGTTTGTCGGTGTTACCGTGACAACCTCTTGGCGCAGCGGTGCAGGGGTTGGAGCGCTTGGTGTGATGGACAGCCTGAGTCCTACCACGACAGCTACCTGTGTGTTTGTGAGACATATTAGCGGTGGGCGTGGAAAAGTGGCAGAACTTTACCCACGATTCACTAGGCTGACGTGGTATCACATCTCCAGATACACAGGCAGAGAGACAGACACAGCCAGTCCAGATAAATTACTGTTTCAATCACATGGCGACAGGCAGCCAGTCCAGATACACTGCTGGAGCAGTCAGACAGACACAGACAACCAGTCAAGCGGTTTGTTTTGCTGTGGATTCCTGTCAAGACGTCAATTCCTTGTAAGCGTCCCCCCCGGATTTATGCTGTCATTAAACACGGAGCCGGCTTGATTTTCTTCACTTGAGCGAGGAGCAGCGTGGGGTTATCGACGCGTGGGTCGATGCCACAAGGCTGGAGGTGCGGGGAGGATCAGCAGCGGCCATTTTAAACCCCTTTGAGATCGCAGTTGAGGAAGAAAACCAATTGTAGCTGGCTTTTTTTCAATTTGCAAGTTGGACAGACGAGGGCAGCGCTATGTTAATTCCAACCTTTGCGTTCATTGTTAGACGGACAGCGTGGTACTATGTGTGCCTGGCTTTTATCTGCGTGTGCATGCAGATTATTTACGAATGAATAATCTGCAACGTACGTTTAATTGTGTTTCTTGAGGCTGTAAGAAAGTGATAGACATACAAAGAGAATAGAGAGAGAGAGAAAAAGCACTTGCTGCCGGGTGAGAGATGGTTCTGACTGGTTCACTGGCTGACTGTCTGACTGGCTGACTGTCTGACTGGTTCACTGGCTGACTGTCTTACTGTCTCACTGGCTGACTGTCTGACTGGTTCACTGTCTGACTGTCTGACTGTCTGACTGTCTGACTGGTTCACTGGCTGACTGTCTTACTGTCTCACTGGCTGACTGTCTGACTGGTTCACTGTTGACTG
>CM059318.1:15334086-15391586 GCA_030340685.1 Protosalanx chinensis
ACACACTGAAAGCCCGCAAGCTCCCACCAGAATCCCCACTAAATCAGAAATACATTTGAAATGCCCTGGCAGAACCTTGTTAATCACGCAGACATCATCTGTTAATCCTGAAGGCTTCCACACCCGCCTCCGGAGAGAGTGAGCAAGATGTGATGAGATGCGCACACACACACACACACACACACACATACGGAACCAGGCACACACACACCCACGGGTGCAACACAAAAAACAAATGAAACCTTGCCCCCCTCCCCCCGCCGTGCCCTCCCTTAGAGGCTGGTATGAGCGAGCGAGCGTGTGGAGTGTGTGTGTGTGTGTGTGTTTGGGAGACGGAGCAAGTGAGAGACAGCAAGCCTTCTAGCCTGTTAACCTGCAGCCTTCTGCCACACCCTCCCCCCCCCTCCTCCTCTCCCGCCTCTTTCTATCACCTCTCTCCTCCTTCTCAGGTTTTTACCTCCTCCCTCCCCTATTTTATCTCCTCTTCCACCCCCCCCCCCGCCCCCCCCCCCCCCCCACACACACACACACACACACACACACACACGCTCTCCATTTCTCCGACCCTTCCTCTAAACCGAAGTAACCACCAACCCCTGTTCCTCCTTCTGGGAAACCCCACATTCTCTGAGGGCTAGACAGGGGCAGGGGCTGATGGGAGATTTCTCTGGGCTTTGGGCCGAGTGGTCAGGTTTGGGGTCGGGTCCAAACACACCGCCCTGGGACTACGCCCATCATCAGGTTACTAGTGCCATCATCTACCGACAGACTGGCCGTAATACACAGCGAGAGGAGAGAGAGAGAGAGACAGAGAGAGGGAGAGAGAGAGAGAGAGGGAGAGAGAGAGAGAGGGAGAGAGAGAGACAGAGACAGAGAGAGAGAGAGACTACAAGAGCAACAGCGAGGAAAGAAAGCGAGAGAACGAACAGAGGAGAAAGATAAAGACTACTGCTCACATGCAGACTGAGAAGCCTTCTTTTCCTTCTCCATCTCCCTGTATTTACCCTCTCTCTCCCTCCTATTCCCCTTCTCTCTCTCTCTCTCTCTCTCTCTCTTTTTCCTCTCTTGCTCCTTTAATAATTGCTTCCCAGGCCTGTGACAGCCCTCTACCAAACTCCTTTCCTCCTCCTCTGCATGCATGTCCCCATGGGGAGGGGCTGCCAGGAGGGACCTGCCAATAACCACAGTGGGGGTGGGGGGGGGGGGTTAAGATGCACACTGATAGAAGGGTAAGCAAAGGACCCATCGTCAAAGTTTCAGGCAACAGTGACACACACCCACACACACGCACGCACTCCAGGTCGTGAATAGTACTTGACCTCATTGCGCTGGCGAGCTAAGCTGTCTTCAGCTCACGGCAACCCAGCAGGCAGGCGGTTATTATGGTCTGTTACACCAGCCAACAGGCAGGTTGATCTCTCTCTCTCTCTCTCCACTTCCTCTCACATTCCCATTCCATTCGCCTCTCCTCTCATTTCCTCTCTCTCTTTCTCTCTCTCTCGCTCTCTCTCTGAGCAATAAGCCAGGTGGACATCCTCTCCCTAATCGCAACACCTGGCTTCACTAGGCAAACTAATGCCAACCCCAGCCTCAGCCCCAGCCCCAGCCCAGTGTAGAGGCTGAGGCTCTGCTACAGCAGTTAGTCTCCATCAGCAGTCCACACCTTGTAAAATCCCTTCTGGAGGAATGCTGGTCAGGCTGGGACGGAAGCAGACCCACAATGGCCATGGTCTCCATCTGTTAATACACACACACACACACACACACACACACACACTGACCTGCTGCTCCAGATGATGATGATGATGGCCTTTCAAGATTTTGCGTGCAAAACGGAAGAGGCAGAAAGAGAGGCATCGAGCGAGGGGGAAGGAGAGAACTGAGACTATGGATGCATTGTGCGTGGTGAGGGGGAGATGAGAGCCTCCTCATAGTTGGTCTCTGACAGCAGGTGGTTAGACACGATAGCCGTGCATTCTGGGTACGGGCAATCGACACACATCTACAACACAAAAACACTTCACCACACAGCACGAAACACTCATCACCACACACACTCACAAACAACACCACAAACACATTCTCACTCTCTCTCTCTCTCTCTTTCGCTCTCTCTCTCACACACACACACTCTCACACAACACCACAAACACTTTCTCTCTCTCTTTCTCTCTCACACACACACAGATACGTACACAGAGACACACACTCACTACACACACACACACAAAAACAAACACCACAATGAAGTTAACGTGCATTGACTTGTACACGGACGGCCATGTCGGATAGAGCCCCATGGCGGAGTGTGAACCGATCTCACACCATCTCTCTGTCTCTCCACTGTCTGCCTGGTGGCAGCCTGGCTCTCGTTATCTCCCTAACGCTGTCCTGATAATCTTGACGCACGCGTGTGTGTAAGAGAGAAAGAGAGACAGGAGGAGAGACAGAGAGACAAAACAAAATAAATAGTATGGGTGTCTGTGAGCCAGAGAGAGAGAGAGAGAGAGAGAGAGAGAGAGAGAGAAGGAATAATCTTCCTTCATGTGTCTAATATGTTTGTGTTTGTTTGGGGAGGTGGGGGTGGTGGTTGTGTGGGGGGGGGGGGGTGTTTGGGGTTGGAAGGGGGTCTGACTGAGTTTGTCTGGGATCGCTGCGTTTCGTGGCCCTGCCTTAATAGTATCACTGTTAACCCTCTGCCGACACACAGCTCACACACAAATACACAACCACCCCCCCCACCCAACCCACCACTATCTCCATTCCTGTCCCTCCCCCCTCATCAAGCCACACATACCCACAAACTCCCCCCCCCCAAAACCCACCCCACCCACCCACCACACACACACACCCAGGCTGCTGAATAAGTCCCTCTGTGGGCCAGTTCAGCAGGAGGTGGGCCTCTCCTGGTTAAGAAGCCCACCCCAAACAGCCTCAGACAAAGCGGACTCTTGTCAGACCGGTCGGGGCTAACGACGCTAAGCTACGTCCACCTCTCCACCTCTCGCGGTTTCCGCCGCCGTGACCTCTGTCTCCGTCGAAGTGTGGCAGGGGGGGGGGGCTGGGGGGCTGGGGGGCACCTTACATGTTTCGCTGGGCCGCGGCCGCCTTTGACGCCCTGTTTAACACAGCTTTTCACAGAAGCACCGTATGCCCAGAGCTTCAACGCTTACACACACTTGTGTGTGTGTGTGTGTGTGTGTGTGTGTGGAGTACGAGGTGTTAGCTAACATGAAGCACGCGGAATATAACGAAAACACTTGTTGAATAAGGTACAGATTGGTTTCCCCACAACAGTGTACAGTAGACATGCTTGTGGGTAATGTGGAACATACGGTACGTGTAGCTGTAAATGCTCTGGTCTTATACGCACAATATCAGAACTCTGCAAAGTAGGGCTATTTGTCATAGATGAAGAGGTGAACTAGATGAAAGGCTGGTGTTTGGGGAGCTCACGCTTGCCGGACCAGGGTTCGAGGAAGATCTTCTTGCTGAACGAGCTAGCGTTAGCTCTGTTTAACTGCTGTCTGACTGACTTCCTCTGCAGACTCGCCCTCTGCTCACAAGCCACTCACAATCCAAACAAACACGCTCACACACACTCGCACACAGCTCCATTACTCACACACTCTGGAGGGACACTCCCTCATTAACAATCGGTCTATTCTGCGGGAAGAAATAGAAATGTCAAATACGTTTGGTAAAATGCGAAATGTATTATGAGCTTTTGATCTAAAACGAAAAAGCTCGTCCTCTGTGATGCACCAGTTCACCCCTATTCAGTTCCCAACCACACACACACACCCGCACACACACACACACACCCACACACAACCACACACACCCACACAACCACACACACACACCCTTAGTCTGTTCTTGTCCAGCAAAAACAGACTAAGCAGTATTTCATCATCCTGGTCAAACAATGATAACTTTTCCTCCCTCCCTCCCTCCCTCCCTCCCTCCCTCCCATCCTCTCGATGTCAGAATGGAAACTTGGCCTCCAGCGTTGGCATGGAGACTATTCTTGCCAAACCACGCCACAGCCTTTGACCCTCCGGTCCTGGAGCACTGACACACAGATGGCCAGGTCAGGCCACACACACGCACGCACACACACACACACAGAAAGACAAGACACATACACATACTCTCTTTCACACACTAACTCATTCTCTCTCTCTCTGTCTCTCACATACACACACAGCAGATGTGCCTGAAAAGGCAGGGTGGAGGAATACCAAAAACACATTCCAATACAGGGACTCCATGAGACCGAGCCCCTGTCTGTCTGTCTGACTGTCTGTCTCTGTGTCTGTCTGTCTGTCAAGACAGGTCCTTATCAACAAGCGACCGAGCGTGAACCTGGAGTTGAGCGACACGGGTCGGATCTAACAGTCCACACACACACGCACACACACACACACACACACACACATGCACAGGCAGACATTTTTTGTGAGGAAACAGAGAGTAACGATGACTGGTTCAGGCTCACTAACCTCCTGAGCCAATGGGAGACTGTTGTTGGCTGTGGCAACGTTGTCATGACAACTCGTTTAAGTTCGATCGCTACTCCAGGACTCTTCGAAAAGTTAGTCACCGTTTGGATTTGGGAGAGAACATTCAGTCTAGAGGACAATAACACGTAGACACAGAATGTCCTCAAACACAGGCACGTACAGAACCGTTCAGCGGCAGAGATAGGATCAGCAGGAAGACAGACTCATCCCACCCTAGCACAGCCAGGGCATCCTGTCATGATCTGTATACACATGTGTGACCCACATGGCTGAGGAGAAATCTACTGCTCTATGAAGATCTACTGCTCTATGCAGATCTACTGCTCTACACAGATCTACTGCTCTACGCAGATCTACTGCTCTACACAGATCTACTGCTCTACGCAGATCTACTGCTCTACGCAAATCTACTGCTCTATGAAGATCTACTGCTCTACGAAGATCTACTGCTCTACACAGATCTACTGCTCTATGCAGATCTACTGCTCTATACAGATCTACTGCTCTACAAAGATCTACTGCTCTATGCAGATCTACTGCTCTATGCAGATCTACTGCTCTACACAGATCTACTACTCTACACAGATCTACTGCTCTACAGAGATCTACTGCTCTACACAGATATACTGCTCTATAGAGATCTACAGCGCTACACAAATCTACTGCTCTATAGAGATCTACTGCTCTACACAGATCTACTGCTCTACACAGATCTACTGCTCTATAGAGATCTACTGCTCTACACAGATATACTGCTCTATAGAGATCTACAGCGCTACACAAATCTACTGCTCTATAGAGATCTACTGCTCTACACAGATCTACTGCTCTACACAGATCTACTGCTCTGTAGAGATATACTGCTCTACGCAGATCTACTGCTCTATACAGACATATTGCTCTATGCAGATCTACTGCTCTATGCAGATCTACTGCTCTATGCATATCTACTGCTCTATAGAGATCTACTGCTCTACACATACAGACCAGCTCTTTACAGATCTACTGCTCTACACAGATGTACTTCTATACTCTTTAGTAGTAGATCAAAGGTAGGGAGCCGAGATGAGAAGAGGATATAGGAAGTATTTCACTAGGGGATGGATCAAACCAGCACTATACTAAAGACTAGAGAGCAGCTAGGGAGAGAGGGGCAGAGAGATAAGCAGGAGTGATACGGTGAGGTGGAGAGGAACACAGGGATGAGTGCATGTGGGTGAGAGAAATCTAACTTGCCTGTTTACAAGCAGCTCAACAAACACACATTCCTCTGTCTGGGAGACAAATACAGACAAGCGCAGAAGCAGGGGGTGGGGTATGTGTGTGTGTGTGTGTGTGTTTGTGTGCGTTCCTGTGGATGTGTGAGTTCCTATCACAAATTCACTGACGGGGTTGCTAGACGCTAGAATTCAGTTAATCTGCACTTCGTCTGCGACCACACACACACGCACACACAGCCATGACCCAGGCCGTTAAACAGCATCTCATCCATCAGTGGAGGACTGCATGAGATGGCAGGATATGACACAGAGGAATGAAGATGCAGAAACACTGTTGTGTCCTTGCCTGTGTACTTTCATGAGTATGCAAATACTCATACCATACTAGCAGACGGCCCTCCAGAAGAGAGGCACAGAGAGCCAGCGCAGCTCCAGGCACTCAGGCAGTAAATCTACCAGACAGGACGGCTTCATGACCTGCATGGAGCTGCATCACTACACCAGCCAGCCAACTTTCCAACTGCGAGAGGGGTGGGGTGGGGGGGGGAGTGGGGGTGGGGGGCGGGTGGTGGAGAGAGAGAGAGAGAGAGGGCGGGTGGTGGAGAGAGGGAGGGCGGGTGGTGGAGAGAGAGAGGGAGGGAGGTGGAGAGAGAGAGGGAGGTGGAGAGAGAGAGAGAGAGAGAGGGGTGGAGATAGAGGGGGGGGTGGAGGGAGAGAGAGAGGGAGGGAGGGAGGTGGAGAGAGAGAGGGGTGGAGATGGGGGGGTGGAGAGAGAGAGAGGAGTGGAGAGACAGAGTGGGAGGGGTAGAGAGAGGGGTGGAGATAGGGGGGGTGGAGAGAGAGAGAGGAGTGGAGAGACAGAGAGGGAGGGGTAGAGAGAGGGGTGGAGATGGGGGGGGTGGAGAGAGAGAGAGAGAGAGGAGTGGAGAGACAGAGAGGGAGGGGTAGAGAGAGAGAGAGGTAGAGCATAGTGTGAAGGGAGAAGCTGAAGGAAAAAACGGAAAGCAACAGTGTGCCAGAGGTTCAGGTGTCCGCATGTGTGTGTGTGTAGTGAGAATGCTGATCAGTGTGTTTCCTTTCAAGTATAGTGCGCGCACACACACACACACAAACACACACATACAGAAGGTGCTGCTTGGACTCCCAACAAAGAGGTCACTGATACCAGTTCACAAAAAGCTCTCTCTCTCTCTGTCTCTCTTTCTCTCTCTGTCTCTCTCTCTCTCTCTGGATCACTTTAACTCTCTTAACTTGGGCCAAAACAGCAGCCAGTTTTTTTTTTTTTATCATCTCTGGTTGGTGACAGAGATCCCAGTCTTCTTTCATCAAGGCACACACACACACGCCCACGCACGCACGCACGCACACACACACACACTCTCTATGGATGGGAAAGGAGAAACAAGAACTCCCTTAACCACTCCATCTGTTTGCCAACTGCACCTCCCTCTCATCCCTCTATCCTTCCCAGCCCTCCATGCCTCTCTTCTCCCCTCTGCCGTCTCTGCTAAATCCATCCATCCTGCCATCCCTCCTTCCCTTCCCCTCTCTCTCTCTCTCTCTCTCTCTGAGTCCGACCCCTGTCCAAAGCCCTGGGAGATTCCATCAGAGATTGGCAAAGGCCAATTACAGCCAGTTCCTGGATAGAATAATCTGTTTCCACTTATCCATACAAGTCATTCTCTGATCTCTTTCCCTCTCTATCTATCTCTCTCCCTCTCTATCTCTCTCTATCTCTCTCCCTCTCTATCTCTCTCTATCTCTCTCCCTCTCTATCTCTCTCCCTCTCTCACGCTGTCCTTCTCTGGCCTAAGTCAGGCTGGGTCCGTCCTCGGTCAGGACTGTGTGACGCATCCAAAGGTTCCTCCAAACACAAAGATGCAACATTTCAGATCACTTTCTCTCGCTCTCCCTTCCTGTCCCTCTTCTCATTCCTTTGCTCCCCCCCCCCCCCTTTCTCCTTCCTCTGTGTGTGTGTCGTGTAAACAGTGAGGTTGAGTCATGCTTGTGTGATGCGATCGGCGGAGGAGGAGGCAGAGAAAGGACAAGGGGATAGGGTTAGGGTCTCCGGAGAGGAACCTCGCACTCCTATTGGAGCGCAGCGGTCAGCTGGTCGCTCTTCTACAAGAGGCGTTTATCCAGACACCGGGGGGGGGGGGGGATATCAAACCCTGCTGTGGTTGTCCGCGTCATTCTAAGAATAGAGTAGACAAGGCGCGCACACACACACGCCCATTTCTGTGGGTCAGTGTTTTCACAGCTGGGACCAGACAGAAGGCCAGCCACTGACACTGACACTGGCTGTGTGTGTGTGCGCGTCCCTACGCGTACACAACAAGATCCTTAGAGCCGTAATTGAACAGTTGTAAAAGCGCCCCAACACGAAGAGCTTAACCCTCATGACTGCATGAATTCCAGGCTTAACTCTACACACACTGGGCCTGGTGGACTTGTTGGTGAGGTTAACCTGAACATGCCTGTTGCATGGCTGAGCAGGTCTGCAGTGTGCTCCAACGCACTCCTCCAGGAGAGCACGCACACGCTCCTCTTTCAGAATATTTAGAGCTTGCTGTTTTCTACCCGCTCTTTTTGATCCTGTTCCAGGTTTGTGGCAACCAGAGGATATTTTGAAAGTGCTGGTTTTCCCATCTGTGTGACCTCGGAGCTCAACCACTCGCACTGCCTCGCTCTGCCTCTCTCTGGCTCTCTCTGCCTCGCTCTGGCTCGCCCTGTCTCTCTCTGGCTCTCTCTGCATCTCTCTGGCTCTCTCTGCCTCTCTCTGGCTCTCTCTGCCTCTCTCTGGCTCGCTCTGCCTCTCTCTGTCTCTCTCTGACATTCTCTGTCTCTCTCTACCTCTCTCTACCTCTCTCTGCCTCTCTCTACCTCTGTCTCTGTCTCTCTCTGCCTCTCTGCCTCTCTCAGCCTCTCTCTACCTCTCTCTGCCTCTCTCTACCTCTGTCTCTGTCTCTCTCTGCCTCTCTGCCTCTCTCAGCCTCTCTCTACCTCTCTCTGCCTCTCTCAGGCTCTCTCTTTTTCCATCAATCAATGAAGATGAAGCGAATCGCTTGTCTCCCTCTCCTCCCTGTCTCCGCCTCTCCCTCTGCTCTCTCGCACGCCCCTCAGTCAAGTCGATACTAATTACAGGAATAAGAGCTACTCAACTCGTGCCATTTACTGAGGATGAAAACAATGACACGGATTGTACTGGATCATAATGTGTGGTGAAACTGAATACAGCCAATCCAACAGAGCAGGGATTCTGATTGGCCTTGGAGACAGGGAGGCAGAGGAGGAGCAGGAGGGGAGACAGGGAGGCAGAGGAGGAGCAGGAGGGGCGACAGGGAGGCAGAGGAGGAGCAGGAGGGGAGACAGGGAGGCAGAGGAGGAGCAGGAGGGGAGACAGGGAGGCAGAGGAGGAGCAGGAGGGGAGACAGGGAGGCAGAGGAGGAGCAGGAGGGGAGACAGGGAGGCAGAGGAGGAGCAGGAGGGGAGACAGGGAGGCAGAGGAGGAGCAGGAGGGGAGACAGGGAGGCAGAGGAGGAGCAGGAGGGGAGACAGGGAGGCAGAGGAGGAGCAGGAGGGGAGACAGGGAGGCAGAGGAGGAGCAGGAGGGGCGACAGGGAGGCAGAGGAGGAGCAGGAGGAATGAGGGAGAACCTGGTCCATTAACGCCTGCTCTATGTTGCCTCACACAGGAGGAAGAAGAAATACAGAGAGGGAAAGAAGGAGGGGCCGCAAGGCCAAGACGGAAGCGTAGAAAAGAGGGAAAGAAGGAGTGAGGGAAGGGGTTAGAAGATTGTTATTGGAGCCGTAGAAGTCTTAAAGACTTCCAGATGTGAGTCTGCCCTGCTCTACGCTCCAGAGAGCACCAGAGAGGGAGAGAGGGAGAGAGAGACTAAAGGAGAGAACGACATGGAGAAACTGAAAAAAGCCAGAGAGGGAGAAGCGGAGTAGAGGGTTGCCCCTGGTCCTGGTATAGTCTACCCCTTTAGCTGATCGATCACCGTGCTGCACCCATGCAGTGCAGCATGTGTGGGGGAGGTGTGTAGGGCGGGAGGGGCTGTAGGGTTGATGGGTGGGTAGGGTCCTCCTAAAATGAGCTTGGTGGTCGAGAGAACGGCCTGTTGTTTACTGCTTGTTCACGTGACCTGAGTCTCCGAAATAGGCCTCTGCCTTTTCCCAACCTGCCTGGCTGACATCTGTTTACCCAGCCTGCCTGAGAATAGAACAGAGCTGGGCTGAGGGGAACGAAGAACATGGGTGGAGAAGAACCTGCTACACAGTTGTCAAAATCAGTGGATTTACATGTCTTTTCCATGCACTGTACCCGGGTTAGACCAACACCCAATTCAAATAGAGACAAACTAGATTTTCTCCCCTGAGCAAATATCACATTTGACATTAGCAGTACGTTAAGACTTGTGATCGCTTATGTCCTCCTGAAATTGCCCTTCCACAGTACTTACGGTGGATTGCATTTGAGCGTCAATGAAACCAGTGTCAGAGTTCTGCAGTGTGTGAGAGATGTTTGAGAGAGGAAGATAACTTACACTGGCAGGAAGGTACATATGAGAATCATATGGGCCAACGGATGTTAAATCAAATAAAAAAAAAAGTAGAATGGACAAGTCTGACTTATGCAAAAGAACTCAACAATATTCAAGAGATCCCATTTAAAATAGATATACATATAAAAACAGTGAGAGAGAGAGAGGGAGAGAGAGAGAGAGACAGACAGAGACAGAGAGAGAGAGAGAGAGAGAGAGCGAGAGAGAGAGAGAGAGAGAGAGAGAGCGAGAAGTGAGAGAGAGAGAGAGAGACAGAGACAGAGAGAGAGGGAGAGAGAGAGAGAGAGGGAGAGAGAGAGAGAGAGAGAGAGAGAGAGAGAGAGAGAGAGAGAGAGTGTGTGTGTGTCTCTTTGCATGTGCCAGAGAATGAGAGTGCTTTCGTCCCTGCTTAGTTTTCTCTCCCAGTGTGTTGGGCTAAGCTGTGCTGGGATAACATAGGAACAAAGCTCTATTGTGTTCCCTGGGTCAAAGCCCTGCTCTGGATAGCTTCTGCTGGGCACAAACATGCCCTCCACACAGTGTCCCAACACCGCCCCAACACCGCCCTGACACTACTAACACTGCTCCGACAACACTGACCTCTACGTACAACGTCCCAACATCACCCCAACACCGCCCCACCATTACACTGCCAACTGCCAATACTGCTCACCAACACTGCTCCGACAACACTAACGCTCATTCCTCAACTGACTGGGAGGGGCAGAGAGAGGTACTGAGAGGAGAGGAGGAGAGAGGGAAGGAGACTGTGGTGGACTGGACACTGGAGTGTTGAGCAGGGGGCACAGCAGGAGATGACAGGGGATTAGGTAGAGGTGAATGGAGGAGTTGGGGGAGTGGAGGATGAGGGGAGAGGACAGCAGGAGGACAGGAAGTGAGGTCAACGGAAACAAAGAGGTCGGTCGACAGCAGGATGAACGACTTGCTACCCATGATTCCCTGTAACACCAGTCTGCCTACCTAAGGACCAGGAAGCCAGGAAGGGCACTTCCTGCACCCAGCCTGACAGCCACACTGACTGGGCACACTGTCACTGATTGACAGGGTCTCTTGCTGTCTCAGATGTGCTTGAATCAGAGTCCCCGACTGAATGACTGACTGGCTGACTGGTTGACTGGATGACTGACAGGCCAATATTGTAGCCTGAAATTGACATGCATTCAATGGTCATTTCCCCCCGAATAAAATCCCTGGAGTATATGAAAAGAGAAAATGCTAGCTTTGTCCAGATCAAATCTTGTTTCACTGCAAGTTTTCTTTTCTGACAGGGTGAATTAGTGTGGGAATATCAAGTCCTCTCACATGAAGGAGAGCATTGTGTTGTGCTGCAGGTTGGACTAGAACCTTTTCCACACACAAGTTTGAGTGTGACTGTGTGGAAAAGGGTGCGAGCATGTCTGGCTAGCACCGATAGAATTATGACCTTCCAGTCAAGATGGATTCATGTTTTTCTAACGTAGAAAAGCTCACTCACACAACTGTACACACACACACACACACACACACTACCAACTTCTGAAGCTCTTATAATGACTTAGGTAGTCACATTTGGCACTCAATTGAAACATTGCCCCCATAAAAAGTAAACAGTCATGAAGCATTTCTTACCGTTGGCGTTCTTCCCGCAGATCAGGTGCTCATACTGCTGCAGAACTCCCCACAGCTCCGCATCATTGTTCACCACCCCCTCCACAGCTTCTGCCGACACCGGGGCGGACCCGGAGTCCGGCCCGCACTGCTGCCCCCGCTCGGCCATGAGCACTCGCGCTCCGATCTCCTCCACCAAGGCCTCCATGCAAGCGGTCAGACAGATGGCCGCGTACTCGTGGATGCGCACCGAGATCCGGGTGTCCACCATCCAGCGGAAAAAGCGTCCCACGGAGAAGGACAGGCCGCAGCGGGCCGACTTGCCTTTGCGGAGCAGCTCCCCGGCGCTCATGCTGTACATGGAGATGGCCTTGACCGTCGCCGTGACGCAGTGATCGGCCAGAGCCCAGCTCAGCACCAGCCTCATGGCGCTCTGCACCTCGAAGCGAGTGCAGCGGCAACGCATGACGCTCAGCCGCTGAGCCTCTCTGGAAACGCGGATCAGGGATCTGCGAAGGAGGACGGAGAGTCTCCGGACGGCCTCGGGGGAAAAGGTCGGCGACGGTGACCCTTTGGCGACCCCGTTCCCGGCCACTTTACGCAGGATCTTGCCGACCTCATCTTCGGTCCAGGGGAACTCCTCGAGGTCGGGTAAGCGGGGACATTTCGAAAAGATGTCCTCGGGGTCTTCGGGGAGGACGGTGTTGACCGTGTCCCAGCTGTTATTCCTGCTGTTCATGGACCCGGAGTAGTACCACCAGTTGCCCCGGTGAGGGGCCGTGACGAACGGCTGCGAGTTGGACTTGGATGAGGAGAGACTGAGCGACTTGCAGGAGTCTCCTGCTCCGTAGCCAGAGTCCAGGGTGAGGTCCTCCAGGGTCTTCATGTGGGAATTGCTCATCCCGGCCATGATCTGCAACTCTCTCGACTACGATGTTGGCAGTAAATGGTTGATCTGATGAAACTGGATGTCAAGCTGGTTGAACTGGTTAGGCAGAGATCTTGAGAGGAGACATGTTGAGTTGTGCGCCAGGGAAGCACAGAATGAACACCTATCAACAACAACAAAAAACGCACAAAGTTGTCAACCTCGCACGTCAAAAGCATACAAAACATAACACAACTAATAACACATTACAAAAACACAACCGATCAAATCATACGAAGCTCTAGGTGACTCACCACCGGTGGACGGAGCCAAATAAAAGATCAACTTTTCCCTGCGCTTCTCATGCACTGGAGTCCAAAATGAAGGTAAAATATTTCGCTTTTTTTCCTTTAGAGGAAAACCATTTGTGAAAACCAAGGATTGGATCATCAATTCAGAGAGATGAAGCCAGTCGGATGAAGTCTAAACGTTCCTAGAAGTTTAGGAAACGCGTGAGATGTGTCCTTATCCACTGCGCGTCAGTTCAGTAGTGAGAGGCTCCAGAGAGGTGCGGGGGAACCCGGGCAGAGAGGCTCTGGACCCGGGCTGGGTTAGTATGAGACGGAATCTGCCCACGGACCAATCAGGAGCCGAGAAAACTCTCCCGACCAATCATCGCACGTTTGACATTTATCAAAAGTTTTGGGGTAATTTCCCTGCTTTTTTTCTCCTCCATGTTTTGTAAAAATTAAATGCAAAACATTCGACATGCACGGGCCACATTTACGATTTAATCGAGAACATTGCAAACGGATAACCGAAATCCTGTAAACGTGTGGAAACATCAGAAACATCATCTCGAGCGGTTTTGATCTCGGGATATGTGTATACCTATTTTTTGCTTGTGTATTTAATTATTTTATTTAGCTAATGGACCGTGGGGAGGTATTGCTGGCTCGGTTGTCCGCTGCGTATTGCACACACATTAAACTCCCTTTGGTTATCCCTCCATACAGACTTTAGGGGGTCTTGGCAAGCTGCCCAAATGTGAGCTGTTCCCTTTCCACAGGCTGGTATAAATTGAATTAAGAAATCCCTTGGCAGGGAAAGAGTGGGTTGGGTAAGCGCCTCAGTTTGATAAGGCTCTGGTAATAGTCCAAATGAATTTTAGCTCTTGTTTATACAAAATAGTCATTTATGGGCTGTAGCCTAGTTCACACGTACTGACCACAGTATGTATATATGCAGAGCAGCAATACTGTTTGTCCCCATGTCTTCAAATACCAGGCCGTCATTGGCAGCTCGTTCGAAGCAGGCTTAATTCAAGAAACAACCCCTGTTAAGGAATTAATCCAAAGATTTCTTCGACTGTTGGCATAATCTGCTTCTGCGTAAATCGTTCCACCGGAGTTGGCATGAAACAAATCCAAACAAGGTGTGCGTGTACGTGTGTGCGTGCACACAACTTGCTGAAATGTGCGCCCATCTCTCTCAGCAGTCGGCATGTGTTGAGTCACACAGGGGCCGGTTGGGAGTGGCCCCTCAGAAGGGCCTCGCTCCAGATTCTTCCATAATAGGCCTGTGCTTGTTTCACACACTTCACTCAGGCTAACATGTTTAGCACTTCTCCAGCTTGACGCAGGGAATCAGTCAGCCGGACCGCAGCTGTAGAGCTGCTCCGAGGAGATCGCAGAAGAAGAAGAAGACATGGAGATCACGGGACAGCAAGCGCCCGTCTCCTGCGGACCGCAGCACTTACCTCACTCATTGCCTGCTCATGCACGGCACATGGAAGACTACATTCACCCAGTCTGGAGGGGGGTGAACGTGTCAACGTGTTCCAGAGACAACGCTCCTCAGCTCAGCTGGGCTTCTTGCTGCATGTTAGGTTTCTGTTAGCCGACTTGGGTGTAGTTCACTGGGAAAGCAGTTTTCATTTCATATCAAGGAATTTGAATGTGAATCCCTGTCTCTTGATTTGAATACAGTTGTCTGTGATGGCCATGTAAGAGGGGGTAGGCACAGAGTGGGAATGTGTCTATCTCACAGAGGAGCCAGCATGCCCAGTCATGGTGTTTACCTGGCTGCTAGCACACTGAGCTGATAATGGCCGGGCTGATTAGGAGAGTTTGCATACAGTCTTCAGACATCTTAAAATGCCTGCTGGTGTGTGTGTCTGTGTGTGTGTGTGTAGAAGATATGCAAGTCTTATTAGATTAGGGTTAATTACATTGTAACCAGAGGTTTTGTGGTCACTGCAGTGTTGATATGACAGTACTGTGTACATTATGATCATCTAAGAGTCTCTTTAGCTTGACCGTGCTTTAAGGCAGTGGTTCTTAACCCTAGTCCTCAGTGCCCACTGTCCTGCATGTTTTAGATGTTTCCCCCTTGTAACACACCTGATTCTAATAAATGGTCATTATCAGGCTTCTGCTGAGCTTCCTAAGGACCCATTCATTTGAATCAGGTGTGTTGGAGCAGGGGGTTGGGGCGCCCCACTGTGGCTTGAAGTAGAACTGCATGCCAAAAATGTCATGTCTATTCCCAGTACTACAGCTGGTGTGGGGACCAGGATTTGATCTATGGGTTTGACAGGTGACGTAGTAATAATAGTAACCACTATGCTGTTACAGGCCACTATCCTGGAGAATTCCTCTGAGAGAACCATCCACATAATTTTAAGACTTTAAGCATAAAATTTTATTTGCAAAACAAACCAAACCAAACCCAAAAAAAGGATAAAAATAAAAATACAATACATTCTTAAAAGTTTTTCTACAAAACAATTTCACAGAAATTACCTTGGAATGCCTATTCCTGTTTTTAAATTTATATACTCATATACTCCATGTTTTTATATTTTTCATTTAAATATTCCTGTCTCCATGGTAAATGATGTACAGTATTGACCTTTCTTTCAAGAGAGGGTCAAAAAGAGCTTAAGACAATCATAGTCAAGAACCAATCAGTAGCCGCCCATATATGTCCATGAGTGAGACTTCCTGTCTGTCCCTGTCACAATAAGAGTTTGAAGTAAACAGGAGTATGAGGCCTGACCAGCAGCTAAACTACCCGGAGCAGGTGGCTTCTTGCACGATTCCAGCAGCTGCCAGGATGTGTCCCTCACACCCTCTATTTACCTCTCCCCAATGTTCCCATCACCAGAGCCTGGGCAGTCCTAATCCCCACTGACACACCCATCCATCCATCCATTAGTCCATCCATCCATCCATCCTACTACTAGAGAGAATCCTTTTCCTATGTACATATACATATGTACCATACATACATATCTACATGGTCGAGTACCGGAAATCTTCCTTTTTTCTCTTCATGGCTGCCCCTCAGTGTCTCCTTGTCACAGCTTACATCATGGCTGTCTGCTCCCAAGCCGCCATTAAAGGCACACGTATGTGAACAAGCGTAAGCCTTCCTCCTTCCCACTCCATCGTGACCAGAGCCACAGAGCTTCACTCGAAAATCCAAACCAAGCTCATCTCCACACACGCTCCGATGAATGGCATGAATGTACTTCGAATCAAATCAGATACGATGACTGCCCCCTCTCTCGTAATACAGTTCGGTTCTTGTTTAGTTCTGGTTGCAGTCAGCAGACAAGGTTAGAGGTGTTCGGATGGCAGACTGTCAGCAGGATCAGAGAAGGAGGGGGGGGGGGAGGTGGGGCCCGTGTACCAATTCAGTGTTTAAGGAAGGTGAAGAAGAAAAAGAAAAAAACATTAGTGCTTCCCACCCCACCCAAAATATTAGTGCATTTATGCATCCACGCATCAGCGAAAAAGGTTTAGCAATGTCAGCTTTTCAGTCAGGGCCACAGACCCACCTGGAGGACCTGAAAATAAACTCACGGTAAATCAATCCCGTAACCAGAGGGATGGTTTAGCCTGACTGACAATACAACAGCAGCTAGGCTAAAAGGCTATATACATCGCTTCGACACCTACAAATACCTGACTGACTCAAACAGAGAAACAAGGAGAGAGAGTCAACAGCAGGAGGCAGAAGATCGCGTAAAGTAGATCAGAGAGAAATGGAATCGTGAAGAGAAAGACAGAGATCCAAGTAACAGAGAAGTTACGAGGCAGAGATAGAGGGGGAGAAAACAAGCGATGGCGATCGATGCGTTTCACAAAGTTCTTTGTAACCAGATGCTTTGCCGTCGTCCGCTTGTGGAGCCATTGTGTTTAGTTCCAGTGTCCGAGTTCTCAGTCACGTCCACGTTCTCGAGCCGCTTCCAGAGAGACGCACTGAGGCGGGCGGCTGCCGTGGTTACTGGACGTCCAGACCTCAGCTTCTGGGGAACGACCTACTGAGCGGTCACCCCCAAACAGGCTGGACCCAAACTGCACCACGACACCAGAGACATAGAGACAACATACTGTTGCGCAAACGCTCTCGTTTTCTGGCGTGAGCGCACACACGCACGCACGCACGCAAAACTCACACACCATCTGTGACCCTGCATTTCCTCTCCAGGGTGTTTGAGAACATCTTAGGTTGGTCCAGCCCCTCAGTAGGAAAAGGCCATTGTCTCCCAAAGACAAACAAACAACAGATTTTCCAGTCTGTCATGAAACACTGCACCGAAGACCTCTGTAGATGTGTTAGGGAGACAGAGCCGTGCCTCTGCCTAAACAAGGTTCAGGCACCAGTGTTTCCGACTCCCCGACCGGAGACCATCCCCAGGAACGTGAGGGGGCCTCGGGCAGGCAGAAACAGGCGTCCCTGAAAGCTGTCGCAGAGGCTGGCTCCACGCTGTGAGGGAGTTCCTTCAGGTGTCTCTCTCTCTCACACACACACAGTGGAGCTGCAGCTAAATCAGAGGGGTCCTCCTGGCCCACGGAGGGCGCTATCCTTTGGGAGTCTTCTTGTTCTGGGTGTTCCACATGCCACGTTTAGAGTGGTAGTAGTGGAAGAAGTTCCTTAGCCGGAGTCTCTCCACCTCTAGTCCGTTCTGCAGCACCCTGAGAGAAGCGAGGGAGAGAGAGAGAGAAAAGAGATTGAACGGTCAGGAGGAAGACTACGATTGGAGATATTTTCATCCACACCGAAGAACATGACATGTTACGTGACAACCGATACAAAGACCCTAGACTCTGTGGTCTCCCGTAGTGACGGTTGCTGGGTTACCTGTCCAGTAGTTCCCAGTCCTCTCCTCCCCAGCGGTCCTTGAACTCTTCCGTGTTCATCCCCCCAATCTTGTCAAAGTCAGACTTATAGATGCCAAACAGGCCGAAGCCATTAACCTCCCAGTAACCTGAGCCAGGAAACACAGGTGGACCAAGACTTCAGGAATAGATGTGTACGATATGTGTTTGGTTTGAGCCATATGTCTGTGGACAATAAGTGTATTGTGAGCATGTGTGTGGAGTACGTGTGTGTGTGTGTGTGTACCGTCTGGCTCCAGGGGGGAGCTGCCACAGCCCAATCTCATGACGATAGGGGCGAAGGCCAGGCGTCCCTCCACACAGTGCTTCCTGATGCTCTCCAGGATGTTGGAGGGGAAGTGGATGTGAAGGTCACACAGGAACACGATGCTGTGGTTGTCCTGGAAACACACACACACACACACACACACGTTCAGCTTTGTGTGGGATCAATGGTTTAAATCACTCACACAAACAGTCAAATGGCACTCAGGCACTCTGGTCTGTTTGCGGCCGGAGGTCAAATACGAGTGTGTGTCCCTGTGTGCGCCTGTGTGTGTGTGTAGTGGTCATCAGAGACACAGAATCCTCCATCACTCCTCCACCCCCAGCAGCAGCAGTTTATCCCCCCTGAGTGACACCATCCCCATCACACAGAGCCCCGCTCAGTCACCAGATTACTGTCGGCTAGAAACCTTCCCGCACCGCTGTGTGTGTGTGTGTGTGTGAGGGAGGGGACACACACACAGTGTGTGTGGTGTGAGGGAGGGGACACACACACACACAAATACAACAAAGTATACAGCATGTGACAGCTATGACATCCATAACGACAGTCAAATGTCAAACGACAGAAGACCGCCGTCGGCTCCGCAAAGCTCCGGCACATTCGACGGCGGGAGAGAGACGCGCGGATGAATAATTCGTGACTGTTTATAAGCCTCTGGTGTCAGCGCTGTCAGCCAGAGCTCAGCGCCACAAATAATGTTTGGGTAAAAAAAAAAAAAAAAAGCTTGGGTGTTTTTGCTTGTCCTACCTCTATGGTGTCCACTCCAATCTGCAGGCCGGCAGAACGCTCAAAGTTGCCCTCTCTCCTGAGATACTCGTACCTGACACACACACACACACACACACACACATACATACATACATACAGTAAGCGCAGTTGTTTAGACTATGACATTTGGGCAAGGACATACTTACACACACACACACACTACATTTGTTCACTTAGCAGACGCTTTTATCCAGAGCGACTTCCAAGAGACAGCTTGACTAAAGAGCATCAGTCACTGATCATAGCAATGTGATAATCCCCAAACAAAGCGGGTTTATAGATTATGACAGATGCATCATGAGAAGCCAATAAATGCCAAGGGAAGAGCTATAAGAGCATTCAGCTTACAGATTACTTCAAGCATTTCCGACGGCAATAGCGCACTTGTAGGAAGTACAACAGAGCGGCAACAACAACAACAACAACAACAACAGCAGTGCACCTGACTGCGAGTCCCAAAAAAACCTGCCATTGAACTCCCACACACCAACACACACCTGGGTACAGTGCTCTCTCTCAGGGCCTGCTCCACATCCATGTCTTCGCTCTCGAAGTCCACGATGATGATGCTGAAGTTGTTGTCCTTGGTCTCGCGGTGGAGCTCCTCCATGTCCGAGATGAACTGCTGCACCCAGCGAGCCTGGTTCTTCACTGGAGGGAGGGAGGGAGGGAGAGGAGGGGGAGGAAGGGGGATGTGGAGAGGCAGACGAAGGGTGCGGAGGGGGGAAAAGAGCGGAGCGGTAGAGAGACGGAAGGAGGGAGAGAGTGGTCGCGGTGGTGGAGAGAGGGAGCGAGGGAGAGGGAGCGGAGAGAGAGAGGAATGAAGGACAACGGGGAGAGGCGAGGGAGGAAGAGGAGGAGAGCGGGAGACTCCGATTAGCCATGCTGCGTCGGCGCGATCTCCAGCGCCGCTCTGCATCACAATGACTGTGGCACCCCAGCGGCAACAAACACACTCCTTCGCCAACAACCCCCACCCCCCTCCCCCCTCCCTCACCCCCCCCCACCCACCTGGCACCACGAAGTGCACCATCACATCCCTCCTCCACTGCAGCATGACAGGCTGGCACAGCAGGGGCTTGGCGTAGGCCGTGCCCCAGGGGGTGGCTCCGGGCTGGGCTGGGGCCCGGGTGGAGGCCTGGGGCGCCTGGGTGGTGAGTCCGGACAGAGGCGAGGCGGGGGCTACGTCGGTGTTCTCCAGGCTGTCGTCGCCCAGCCGTCCGCGGTGCAGCAGGAGGTAGATGTACTCGGACAGGCGCACCACGCTGCGGCCGCGCTCCATCAGTTCCAGCTCCACCAGGTAGCGGTTCCCCCGGGCCGAGTCGCGCCGCTTCTCCACGTTGATGATGCGGAGCAGGGTGTAGATCCTGGGGGACGGGCAGGGAGAGCGTGAGGGAGTGTCACCGTGCACCCACACACACCAGCACACACACACACACACACAAACACACACCAAAAACTCAGTTCACAGTTAATGGACCGGCTTAATGGTCTGAAAAGGCTATTACGTTGTTGTGACGGTGATGAAACATCTAGAAGTCTCTCTCACCCAGTTCTCTTCTTTCATTCTGTTTTTCATCTCACCCTCCATTGCGCTCGTTGAGTTTCTCCATGTACTGAGCCAGAACGTCCACCACCTCGCTCTCCGCCAGCTGCAGGTTCCCGGACACGTTGCAGCGCAGGTCGTTCCAGTCGGAGCGCAGAAGCTCGAAGTCCATGGGGTTGACGGAGAAGGTCCTCTGCCAGTTGATGCTCTCCTCCGCCCACCCCGGGCGGGCCTCCGCCTCCTCGTAGCTGTAGTCAGACACCCCGCCCTCCTCTGGCTCACGCTCGCGCTCTGCGTCCGGGCTGGAGCGGTTTGGGTCAGGTTCGAGGTCGGCGTCGGGGTTGGGGTCGGGATCAGGGTCGGGGTCAGGGTTTGGGTTGGGGTCAAGGTCGGGATCAGGGTCAGGGTCGGGGTCAGGGTCCGACTCTGGAGGGTCGGGGTTGGGGTGGGGGTCAGCTTGGTGCTCGGACTCTGTGATCTCGGAGGTCCTGAGGTAGGAGGTGACCCTGGTCTCCACATGAAGTTTGTTCTCTGAGGAGTTGAAGCCTGGATTGGTGACTGGGGGAGGAGGGGGGTCTCTGTGTGGGAGCAAGGGGGCCACGGTGCCTCCTTTGTTGGGCAGGGCAGCGATGTAATCAGCCTCTCTCGCTGGAGCCTGGAGCTCTCCCCTCCTCCTCTCACTGCCAGGGGATCTCACCGCTGCCGCTCTGCTGGCCGCCCGCTCCACCACACCCTGCCTGCTGGAGTTGTGACTGGGAGACCTGCCCTCTCTCATGGGGGGTTTGGGCCAGAGCTGTGGGGCACTCACCAGGCCCCTTCCCCCCCGAGCCCCCCCTGGCCCTGCCCTGGGTCTGGAGCTGAGGTCAACCAGCCTGGTAGTCTTACCGTGCTGGTAAAGGAAAACTCCAGGAAAGACTTCTCTCGGGTGTCGTGACACCAGACCCCTCCTCTCCCGCTCCCTCTCTCTCCTGTCCTCCCTCTCCTTCTCCCTCTCCTTGGCAGGGCGCGGCCTGGTGATGTAGATCTTGTTCTCATCCTTCTTCTCTTTGTTGTTGCCGGGGGCTACGTTGTTGTTGTTGCTGCCGCCATGGAGACGGCTGTTCCCGTGGGCGGAGTTGCTGAGCATCTGCTTGGCACGGCTGGCGAGGGCGGAGAGGGAGTTCTTTTGGGGGAACAGCAGGGAGGACTTGCTTAGTTTCGGAGGGGTCTCCGCACCCCCCCTCCGGCCGGGGCCTAGTTCTGAGGGCCCCGTTCGGATCCAGGAGAGAGAGCGGCCCCGTACCAGGCTGTCTGTCTGGGGGGGCAGGGCCTCCTCTGGCCTCTCGCTGTCCCCATCGGGGGCTCCAACCTTCCTGGAGGCGTGGAACCCCCTCCGCCTGGGGCTCTCCTTCTCCGCCTGGCCGTCTCTCAGGGGGAAGTGGCGTCTCTCTCTGCGGACGACCACGCGGTTGACCTCCTCCCCCCCCACCCCTCGCTCCGGGGCAGTGGGGTCCGAGAGGGGGACGGGTCTGGAGGTGTGGCTGGTCTGGCTGGGGCGGGACGTCCTCTTGGGGGGTTGGGTGCCCACGATCTCTGCCTCGTCTTCTGGGTCCACCCCTTCCTCCTCCTCCAGGAAATCTGTTGACGGGACAGGGGGTGACACGTTCTTTCGTTTCTGACCGCACTACTTCACGGCGTGGAAGCGCGTGCACAGTTCTGTGTGTGTGGATGGGTGTGTGTGAGTTTGTGTGTGTGTGTGTGTGCGTGTGCGCGTTGTTCCTTTCTCTCACCATCTGGGTTGGGGAAGAAGAAAGGCCTGTCGTCGTCCTCCTCATCCATCTTCATGTACTTGTAGAAACCAAACCTGTCAGACAGAGAAGGACAGCGGAACACAGGAGATGAGCAACACACACACACACCCACCCACACACACACCCACCCACCCACACACACACACACACACCCACCCACACACACACACACACACACACACACCCACCCACCCACCCACACACACACACACACACACCCACACACACACACACACACCCACACACACACACACACCCACCCACACACACACACACACACACCCACCCACACACACAAACACACCCACCCACACACACACACACCCCCACCCACCCACACACACACACACCCACCCACCCACACACACACACACACACGTGCACACACACACACACACACACACACCCACGTGCACACACACACACTTTTCCTCAAGGAAACATTTCAGCAGAGCAGCAGCTAGCTCCTTACTTCTCCAGGTAGATGGGGGACTCCCTGTAGAAGCACTTGTTGTCCCTCTCCATGTGGGTGAGGCGCGTGAAGTCGTTGGGATACACGAAGGAAAGATACACCTGGGGATGGAGGGGGGGGGGGGAGATAAGGAGAGATGAGGACAAACCTTACCTCTGAGGAGGAGAGACCATAACACCTGCCCGGTTCACAAACGTGTTTTCCCAGTTTGAGAAGTGTGGTTTGCACGGTGTAATGATGGTGACTGGTCCATAGGGGGCAGCAAGGTTCAACTTCCACTGATGGTGGAACACAGCACAGGAGAGGAAGAGAGAATGGACTCTGGAGGGCCCAGGATCTCCTCTCATCTTTTCCCCTTTCAGCCAATCTGAATATGCAGACTGGTTGATGTGCATCTTTGAGCAGTCTAGAGGGTCAGGGGTTCTGAGAGACGGCACTTTTAATGACCTTGCAGGAGCCAAATGTTAATAAGAAATGCCTATTAACCTTTTACCACACACACACACACACACACAGCCTCAAACGCGTGCGCACACACCCTCTCTCTGTCCTGCTTTCTGTCCAGAGTCCCAGAGGGAGGGAGCTGAGGGGGCTAATTCACTCAGGTGGCTGAGCGGCGAGGGAGTCGGGGCTGGTAATCAAAAGGTCCCTGGTTCGAACCCAGGCTGTGCCAACATGATGTTGTGTCCTTGGGCGAGGCACTTCACCCTAATTTCCTCTGGGGGGAATGTCCCTGTGCTTGCTGTAAGTCGCTCTGAAGAAGATGCATGTAAATGTAAATGACTCAGCTAAATGTAACAGACACTCACAAATTGCAGGCCCTGGTATCTGGCGATGGGGAAGTCTTTGACCACGTAGGTGGGGGAGTAGAGACAAGCCGGGAGCACGTTTTGCAGACGAGAGGCCTCAATCATGGGGGCTGGAAGAAGAGAAGGTGGAGGAAAAGTCATGGGAAGTAAGAAATGTGTCGACTAACTAAACTAGACAGGAAGTGAGACACTCACTGCTGTAAAAGGTATCCCTGGGGTCTGGCTTCAGCATGTCAGCTCCATGCTGACTGGCAGGGCTGTGACCCGGGTCTCGACCCCGGCCTCGACCCTGACCCTGGTCCTGACCTTGACGATCTCTGGGTGGCCGTATGTGACTGGCCAGAGTCTGGGGTATGTGATCCACACTGTTCATCCTCAGGCCGGACTCATCTGGAGCGCGCATTACAAAAACAAACACAAACACGCAAGCAGAGACACGCGAACAAGGATGAAAAAAGACATTTCCAACACAGATATGAGCATCATCATCCAGACACGCGGATCTGAGACGACAACAAGAGCTTTGAATAACAACTCCTTCACCTGGAGGAGAAAATAGGAGAAGAGAGGAGAGGAGAGAGGAGAGAAGAGTTATAATTACACCGATCGATTGGTAGGAGGAAGAGCGGAGAGCCAGTGATTTATGGAGTGTCAACCTCCAGGCCTGATGGAAGAAATACTTCATAATTAAGAGGGAGGCCAGGATCCCTCCCCTCCCCCCCCAGGAAGGCTGTGTAACGCTGGGCTGTGTTAAAGCCCGGCCCTTGGTCCTCCTGACTGGGTAGAACTTCCTGAGAGGGAGGAGCCAGGCAGAATCTGAGTGAGGGAGGGAGGGAGGGGAGAGGTGTGGGTGGAGTGGCCCTGGCCTGGTGATGATGGGCAGGGTGGAGGCTGTGGAAGCGTGGGTCTGCGTGCGATTACTGGAGAGGCTGTTATGTTCCTAAGGAACCGTCACCCTTTAGTAGTGGAAAAATGGGACGATTCATTACGTTTGCGAACGCGCGCACGGCGTCGAAAGGGAAAGCCCACGACAGACCAGCAGCGGGTAACCTAGCAACCCTCTGCTTCTTTCCATGAAACTCTGTTCCAAAGCTAAAGTAATGAGTATGAGGTCATAGATTCATGATGGAACGACTGAATCCCAGAGGAAGTAGTAAATAAGAAAGATGACAAGCATTGTAGAATGGCAGCCACGCATGAAAAATATGCACACATTTAGCTCTCTTTTCCAAGAGACGTTTGGTGGAACGGAGGGATCGTATTTGACTCTAATGTGATTGGGCTACAGCGCACTTATGTAATGGGTGAGTTCTTGCGATTGATCTAGATCTGAAAAGGAGCATATTCAAGTCTGCGCCGCCGTGGAAATGTAAAAACGCCTTCTCGCTGTTTTGAAAACGCGTGTGCAATCAGGAGAGCCTTTTGAGATGGAGATGGAGTTGTTGGTAGCCAAAGGAGGCCATGGTTCTAAAGACAACAGCAGGTTGTCTGTCCTGTCCAGTCACTGTGTTCAATGGGGTCGCTATGGTAACGCAGCTAAGACCCACTGACTTCGTAGACGCTCCCAATAACCCCCATCCATCTCTCTCTCTCTCTCCCTCTCCCTCTCTCTCTCCACTCCGATCCATACAAACAGCCGAATATCCATAACTGGGCCTGTGGCACTACTGCACTTTTCACCGTTTTGGATCAACACCATTGATCACTTCATAAATGGGAGGTTGTAACCCTCTCCATCAGGAGGAGAACACAGCCTTTGGGAAAGTGTGGCCATCTTACCTGTGTAGAGGGAGATGTAGGCGGAGTCAATGACCTCATACTTCAGACCGGGCAGGAACGGGCGCCACTGAGAGACAAGCGAGAGAGAGCGAGGGAAGAGAGCGGGAGATAGCGAAAGAGAGACGGGGGGGGGGGGGGAGGAGGAGAAGATGCCACCTTTAAGAACACGGTTTGTCCAGTCAGTCAGGGTTAGAGTGATGTCCTGCCTCTTCCACTGCTGAGTAATATCGATCCTGATCCCCCCCCCCCCCGCAGATGACCATGAGAGGGAGAGAGGAGACGAAGGTTGAGGAGGACAGGATGAAGAACAGACAAGGACAATGAGAGGAGGAGAGCGGAGAGGAATGGAGAGATGAAAAATGGGGATGGCGAGAGAGAGGTTGCAGGAGAGCGCACAGCGGATAAGTCTGGGTGATTGGAAGCAATCTGAGGCTTTGAGGAACAGCGAGAGACAGGCTACAATTCCTTTAAAGAGATTCTGCAATTACCAAGTCACTTCTACTTACTCGCACTGTAATCATAGGAGACAGGTCATTTTCCACTGAGGGAACAGGAAACACAAATATACAACCTGGTCATACACGGACAAACACACACACACGCGCTGACACGCACAGGCAAACTGTCACAGCAACACACAAACCCAGGCACATTCCATTTATTAAATCAAATACGCCTATGAATGTTGACTGGTTAGTTTAGGAAAAACACAAACGAACATAGACACACACACAGACAAACACACACACACACAGCAGAGTGCTTGTACAGCAGGACAGGAGCGTTCCGCTAGCGTCTGTGTGACTCTCGTCAAGGTCGAGCCAGCTCGTCCTGCCTTTCAGGGATCAATGGAGCTGGAAGCCCGAGCTCCCTGAGAACAGGAGAGGAGAGACACACACACACACACACACTCGCACTGCACGACAGAACACACACACGCAATCAAGCAATCGCAACGCATTACGGCGTGTGCGGATAAATGGTGTACTGCGATACAAGGGGAACACCTTTTCTCCGTATTCACAAATCGGAGCGTGAAAAGCATGCTGTTAGCGTGTCAAGCGCCCGTTCACACGTCAGACTGAAGCCCTTGGATGAGACAGGCTGCAGCTAATGACTGCTAACCCTCCACATGACAACAGCCTGGCTAACATAGGAACAGTAAGTACATACCCTCCTAAAGGTGCCGCAGAGTGCGTGTGACAAGTACAGAAAAAGGAATCCCGACGTGTTTGACATGCGTGTTGGTGGGTTAGGGGGAGAATACTGGATGTATCGGGGTGTCTGTGTGTGCGTGCGTCTATTTGGGTGACCCGTGTGCGTGCCTGTGTGTGCATGTGTGTGTGTGAAGGTCTGTGTTTGTGTGCGTGCGCGCCTGTGCATGTGTGTGCGTACGCGGGTGTGTATTGTGTGTTTGTGAGCGTCGATGTCTGTGTTGACAGACACTGGAGGATGGACCGGCGGCCTGCTTACTGGCCCAGCAAGTTCAACAGAGAGGAGAGAAAATCAATATCCGAGAGGAAATAATAAAAAGTAACAATTGCCGAGCAAAATGGCGCCCAGCCTCTAGGGATGTTTCTTCATGTTTCATCAGGGCCCCGTCTGCCCGTGACATGAAGGGCTGCTGATGTTGTTTTTGGGGCTTTTTCAGAACTGACTGTCATCTGGGGGGGGGGGGGGGGGGGGGGGGGGGGGTTGGTTTCACACTGGTAGCCATACGCACAAATACACACACTGATGACACACCGACAGATACTCACAGAGAACCTCGAACTCATTCCCGCCTTTCGCTTCACTGGCGGTTGAATCTTTTCAGTTTCAGGGAGAATTCAGAGTTTGTCACGCCAATGTTGTTTTCCCTCTCTCTCTTTCTCTCTCTCTCTTTCTCTCTCTCTCTCTCTCTTTCTCTCTCTCTCTCTCTCTCTCTCTCTATCTCCTCCTCTATCTCCTGCTCTCTCTCCATCTCCCCCCTTTTTCTTGGTCTTCCATTGTCTACTCCAAAGCTAGAGGCTAAATAGGAGATGCACAGTTGTTGATAGTTAGCATGACACCTTAATGAAAACTCTCTCTCTTAGCATGATTCAGCATTCTTCTCAGCTTTAAACAGCATTACTACATTTACATGTAGTCATTTTGCAGATTTTTCTGATTTTTCAGATTTCAGATTTATCCAGAACGACTCACAGCAAGTACAGGGACATTCCCCCTGAGGCAAGTAGGGTGAAGTGCCTTGCCACAGGGACCCAACGTCATGTTGGCACAGCTAAGGTTCGAACCAGGAACCTTCTGATTACTAGTCCGACACCCTCACCGCTCAGCCACCTGACTCCACATTACTAAACACTAAGAACTATCTCCCCCAGGTCCGATGTGTGTATAATCTTTACTTTCAGCAGGGAGTGTCTCTCTCTCTCTCCCTTAATCTATGGATCTCTTTCTTTATCTCTTTCTCCCCACTCCTTATCGAAAACATCTTCCTCTGTCTATCTTTCTATCCCTCCCTCTTTCTTTATGTCTTCTCTCTATCTCTCCCATCACCTGCCTCCATGTGCTCTAATTGGCACAGTGGCAGAGGCCTGTGGCAGACAGTACAGCAGAACATGACAGATGTTTTCTGTCCTGCCGGAGGACCACACAGAACTACAACAATACTCTGTGAAACCAGAGAGCGGGAGACATAGAGGAGAGTGAGAGAGAGAGACAGACAGACAGACGGAGAGAGACAGAGAATATGACAGTGACAAACAAGGTTGAGGGAGTTGAGAGACGGGTTTCACCGTGCAGACGAAAACACACAAGACGTGGCATCCTTTTCACTTTAAACTGACATAACACCGGGTAGCCTAGAGAGAATAGATTACAACTCTCCCAAAATACACCCATGACACGGCAACACGTTCCTGGTGATAGCTGGGGAAGAGGAAATGATATTCCAGGGGAACTGGGGTACACGGCTTGACTTATTTTCTGCGATGAATTATACATTCAGTCCAAGTGTTTCAGACGAACTGTTTCGGTCTGACAAACGAGCTCAGTATCACTATCGCTTACTGGAGCGTAGTTAAACTGCCTGCAAAGACAATCAGTACTGGGGTGGGACTAACACAACCGGAACATTCCGGTATAAAACAAAAAGCTTGAAAGCTGTGACAGACCAAACACTGGGAGGTCTCGCATCGCCGGTACTTTGCAGTTCATATTTAAAGCACAGAAATGAAAAAAACCTTGCAAAGGACTGAGGTAGAAATATGACATGTTAAAGGCAGGAGTCTAAGCAGGAGATGAGGTCACAGATGAGGTGTGTGCTTGTCATGTTATACAACACTGCACACTGCATCCCAAACATAACCAGAGATCCTGGAACTTTACTGCTTTACAACCATGAATAAACCAGCAGACTGGACTCAACTAGCCGCAACATAAAACATTATTACAATTTTCTTTTTTACAGCTACCAGATGCTGGGCAGAATAGAACAGAGTGGTATAACACCAAGGGCCAAACACATTACATTTATTCATTTAGCGGACGCTTTTATCCCAAGCGACTTCCAAGAGAGAGACATAACCTACTAAATTCACATAACCGGGCTAAATTCAAATCAATAGGTACTAACTGCTTATCGGTACCGTTCTGAGAGCTGAATGCGTAGGTGATCGAGCTAACGTGAGGGGCTAGCCTGAACGCTAGCCGGGCGCTCTGAGGGAGTCGAAGGCGGAGGGATTTCAAACGCCGTGGCCACAGGGAGACAGCACGGCTCCCACCGCAGGGAGTTAGCGCTGAAGCTAAAGTGACAACGACATACCGTCTGCAGGGGGGAGGGGGGACAACACGCTCTCCATGGCACCGAACACAGGGGAGGCCGTGTCCAATGAGATCCCCACGGACGGAGGGAGGAGGAAGCAGATGAACAGCAGAGGAGAGGAAGGAGACAGAAGGAGCAGGAGGGTCGTAGAGGGAGAGAGAAAGTAGGGCGAAGGAAGAAAAAAATAAAAGGACAGCATACTAAAGGTTGTGTCAGCAGAGATGATAGTTTGAGTGCGAGATACAAACACGAAGCGAAGGGGGAAGCTCGTGAAGAGCGCCCCGCGTTTGGGACTGAGCTTCTGAAGCTGCCTGAGTAACTAAAGGAGCCTAAAGCAGAGAAACAGATTCATGCAGAAAACACATAGCTTGGGTTCACTAGTTTCCCCAGTTATCGCTAGCTGACTACAGACGCGCGTGTGTGTGTGTGTAGAGAGAGAGAGAGAGAAAGTGTACTAATTGGTGGAGCACTTCTAGAAGTAGCCAAACGGGAGCGATAAAGCAAACAGCCTATTAAAAACAAACATGTAAATCCCAGACCTCTTGCTCTCCATAAACTGAGCCAGACTAATTAAGGTCTGTCTTCCATTTCTTCTCCACCAATCACTCTGCTTTACAACCCAAACCTACCTTCTCCCAGTCGTGGAGGGGTGGGGACCTTCAACCTTCATGGTTTGTCAAATGTCTTCATAACGAGTTCCGACTCGTTATCTATTTTAAAACCGTGAAAAAAAGGATGTTCTGAAAGGAAGACGTGATGTCACTCTAGATTGGAACCAGGTGTTGAGTGTACCTGGGGGCATGCGTGCGTGCCATTTTGTTCTTTCATGAACCACCGCAGATGTAGGCCTATCTTCCTCCGTCTCCATGGAGGTCCCTAGTCCTAGTCCTACAGGGAGACAGAGTACTCTAACCCTGCCATACCACAGTATCTGCATCCGATGACCTGAAACTAAAATGTTTATTTATTTCCCACTCTCTCTCTCTCTCTCTCTGCTTCTCTTTCTTTCTTTCTCACTTTCTTTCTCACTTTCTCTCTCTCTATCTCTCTCTCTCTCTCCTCCCTTTTTCCATATCTCTCTCTCTCCATATGCAGTCCACAGGTCTCCAGAGGATCTGTACATCTTTGCCCAGGTCAGAAAACTGTTTGGGAAGAAAGACCAGTGGATCTATGGTATCTCCTTCCCAACAAACAGAACTGTGGTTCAGCCAGATTTATCTAGGCTGAGGGCTAGTGCTGAGACAGCCCAGTCACACTAAATCTTCTGTCAAGGTGTGAAATGTATGCAGCTATTATCGCAAGCAAGGGCCTCGCTAAGACAGTGTGCAGAGACACACACGCGCGCGCGCACACACACACACAAACACACTTGATTTACAGCGTAGCTTTAGTCCTTTTTCATTAATGTATTCATCACAGTTCCAACTAACTCCAATGACTATTAAAGGCTTCTTCCCTCTTCCTCTGGCCCTGAGAGATCGTGGGAGGAGGGTAATGCCCATGTGATGCGCTATCTTTGTCGACATAATCACAATGTCAACACTTCAGACAGGCTGGCGCGACGCCGGTGTCCAGAATCACATGAAAGCTTTGCTCAGTTCCACGAACCAGATTGTTATCTCCCCCTGCCTCGTTTCCGAGGCTCCCTCCTCCCTCTCCCTCTCTCCCTGACCCCAAGCGCTTCGCCTCCCTCTCCTCTCCTTTGTTGTCCTCCCTTCCTCTCCTTCCTCCTCCTCGCCTCCTCCTCCTCGCCTCAGACGGGTCTTTGTCTACCAGGGAAAGCGGTCCAGCTGGGTCTGACAACCCGTCATTACTAAACAAGTGTGGCGGCAACAGGCAAGCCGACGCGCAAACTCCCCCCCCCCCCCCCCCCCCCCCCCCCCGGTACGTTCTAGATTGTCACATTGTCGCGCTGCAAAAGGAGGCGTCCCACGAGGCCCGGAGCAGCAGCGCCATAACAACGGGGAGAACACCTGGGTCTGAATGGAGGCAGAGAAGAAGCAGCGAGAGGGAAAGAGGAGAGAGAGAGAGAGAGAGGGTACACCGAGATAAAGAGAGAGAGAGGGGGGGCTGCGTGTGTTTTGGTGTGTGTACGTGAGGGAGAGAGAGAAGGAGAAAGGGAAGGAGGGAATGGAGGAAGAGCGACAGAAGGAGGCAGAGGGAAATCCGAGTATCACAGCAGAGGAAGAGAGGGACTGGAGAGGTAAAGTGTGAGAAAAGAAAGAGAGAGACAGACGGAGGGAGGATGGGAGGGAACCGTAGAGCGAATAGTAGAATAACTGGAGCCTGTAGCGGCTCATTCCACAGAAGCAATCTTCTATTCACATCACTGCCCTCGCAAACAAACACGCTCACACACACACAACACGTATCAAGAAACTCCATTCCGATTCCCAATACCTCCGATACAGAACCAAACAACGGAGATGATCCATTAGAAAGACAACATCCAGATGGGAGGGGCGAAGGAGGAGGAGGAGGAAAGGAAGGAAAGAAGGGCAGAGAGAAAAAAAAGGATGAAGGAGACGGATGGCTAGAATACAACAAAGACGGTTTGAAGTCCCGAGCTAACCAGACCAGAGACCGGGTCTCCACGCTGTGACATCCCAACAGGACCTTTGATCTGTCATTGGCTGAAGCCCTGACCAGATGAACACATGGAGATGGAGGAAACATGAAGGAGAGTGGTGAAGGTGTGGAGACAGGAGAGGAGAGGCAGAGGAGAGGGAGGGGGGAGTGAGAGGAGAGAGAGAGAGAGAAGAGGAGAGGGAGAGAAAGAGAAGAGGGTGAGGGAGAGGATGGAAGAGGAGAGGGAGAGAGAGAGGAGAGAAAGAGGAGAGAGAGAGAGGAGAAGAGAGGGAGGGGGGAGTGAGAGGAGAGAGAGAGAAGAGGAGATGGAGAGAAAGAGAAGAGGAGAGGAAGAGGAGAAGAGAGAGGGGGGGGGGGGAGCGGGGCTTGGAAGGTAAAGGAGTGGCTGGAGATCCAGTCTGGCAGTTTGTCCAACAGTCTGGCAGCCCTCCATTATGGCTGAAAGCTCTGGGCGACAGTCCAACTCAAATCTAGAGGATTTTCCTGCTTCGCTCTCTTCCTCCCAACAAAACACCTGGTGGCAGCCACAAGCCTCTCCCTCTAATGCCCCCACCAACCCCACCCTCCTCCGGGCCGTTCAAGTAAGGGACAGTCGGGTACGGTCGAGTCAGGATCTGACTGGTCCACTTACCCCCACCTCCACGTGGTCGGAGCCCTTGTCATCCTGCTTGTGGAGAACTTCAAAGTAGTAACGCCTGGAGGAGATGAGGCTGGAGAGAGAGGGGGGGGAGAGAGAGGGAGAGGGGGAGAGAGAGGAGAGAGAGGAAGAGAGAGCGAGAGAGAGAGAGAGAGAGGGAAAGAGAGACAGAGAGAGAGAGGGGGGAGAGAGGGAGAGTTAGAGAGGGGAGAGGGGAGAGACAGAGAGAGAGGGGGGGGAGAGAAGGAGAGAGATGAAGGAGAGAGCGACACCGATTGGTTAGACAGGTCAACTGAGCAGGACCCAGACGTTCATCATTGTGACGGTGTGAGCACAGCTTGAATCTGAAGGAAGACAGAAGGTATTACATGAACATGAACTCGCCTATTCACACCTATATTGCAAATTCACCTCCCCCCCCCCACCGCCCACACACACACACACACACACACCCAGGCCAGACACACACGCATGCACACGCAGTGTGCTCCCCTCTCGGAGATGAAACAGGGTCCTAATCAAAAACACATCTTCTGTAAAAAGTCCACATCTGCTGTGGGGACGGGGGTAGAACAACACCGCAGCTCTGCTCCACACTTCATTAGCTCTGTGTGTGTGTGTCTCTGTCTGTGTGTGTGTGTAGGTGTGCATTTGGGTGAGTGTGTGTGTGTGTGCGCCGACATGAGTGTGCATAGATAACGTGTGTGTGTGCGCGCGAGAGAAAAACAGTTCTTGGGAGAAGCCCTTAAAATAACCATATTCTGTATAATGTTGGCCGTGTTTACTTGGATTGTTGGCCGTGTTTACTTGGATTTCATAATTGCTCAACAACACTTGCCCCTACTGAGCATCACCGCTTATCGTGTTTTTTTTTAACAGATATCTTGTTTTTCCATCTTCCTCTCCATCTTCTCTTTCTTTCTGTACCAGTTTCCCTCCAGTGATCCTTTTAACTAACAAAAATAATCACAAAATTGTGGCAACCCACTTCCAATCACAACAGCAAAAAAAAACATGCAGTCTCTCTCTCTGTCTCTCTGTGTGTCTCTCTCTCTCTCTCTCCTTATTTCAGTGGTTCTATGCCAAGGCTCAAAGAGATCTGATACTCTCTCCCTGTATCTTTCTTTCTCTCTCTCTCTCTCTCTCTCTCTCCTCTCCTCTCTCTCTCTCTCTCTCTCATCTCTCTCTCTCTCTCTCCCTCAGTCTCTCTGTCTCTCTCTCTCTCATTCTCTCTCTCGTCTCTCGCTCCTTATTTCAGTGGTCTTATGTCAAGGCTCCAAGGGATCTGATATTCGTCAGGTTTAATCTGGTTTAACATCCTGGAGGATGATCTAATCCCTGTCCTGCTAGTCTGGCCACTGGGGACATCAGAACAGTATCTCCACAGATCTGATCAAGCAGAGAAACATACAAGGCATCGCACCACAAGCTGCACTGAAACTACCCTCTGTTTCTGCATCAGTCCCCTCTGCTCGCTCTGGCCGCTACCTCAACTCCTTCACTGGTAACATTACATTTGATGCAGTCATTCAGCAGACGCTCTTATCCACAGCGACTTACAGCAAGTACAGGGACATTACCCCCTGAGGCAAGTACGGTGAAGTGCATTGTGCAAGAAGTCATGTTGGCACAGTCTGGATTCGACCCTGCAACCTTGTGATTACCAGCCCGATTCCTTAACCGCTCAGCCACCTGGCTCCCTCCACACGGACATGCAGTTACTGTTTTTCCAGTCTGCAGTCAGAGAGGAGCGACAATAAAGGGGATTTACAGGGTCGATCCGCTGTATCGGATCATCCCAGAGACGGCCAGATGTGCAAGCGCGCCCGCGTGAGGTGGCACCAGACTCCGAGCGATGGAAGGAGGAGTGTGTGGAGGAAGAAAGAGGGAGGGGTGGAAGCAGAGAGAGAGGACAAACAGAGGACAGAAGCAGTAGGGCATGAGGAGAGACGGAAGGAAAGAGAGAGAGGGTGAAGTTTGCAGTCGCTTTACTCAGTTGTATGATAATAGTACGGTGAGTCACACTGGAGAGAGTAAACCAGGGCCTAACAGTCTGACTATTGACAGTCTATGATTCCTCCGTCTGTGACTCACCTCAACAAAGAGGGTAGCTGTGAAGCCCCGCTCTCTCCGTCACATCATCTGTGGAACTCCTTTCTGAAACCCTCGTCACCGACTTCACACAAGAAACTCGCAAGCGTACGTGCACACACACACACACACAAAGGTACCCACAAACCTCTGACACCTCCTTTGGGTTGGCAGAGGCTGATGGATTCCCAGAGTGCACTGGGAGTGGCAGACAGACGTACTAATGAAGGGTACGAGCAGGACCCTGAGGTACAAACTCCCGCCTCTTTCTACTCCCGCGCTCCCTCCATCTATTCTGCCCTTCACTCGCTCTTTTCGATCTTTTGATATTCACTTTCTACCCCGAATCCCCCTCACGAACGTACGTCGCTCCTCCTCTGCCTTTCATACTCCCCCCCCCTCTCTCTCTCTCTCTCGCCCGTGCCCACAGGTGAAGTATAAATAAAAGACTGTAGAGGGAGCACCCTCCTCACTCACACACTGATGATACTGGTCTTTAGACCTTCCTGGGGAGGCTGAATATTCCCTCTTCCCTCACTCTTCCCTCAGAGATCTGATACTCTCTCCCTGTATCTTTCTTTCTCTCTCTCTCTCTCTCTCTCTCTCTCTCTCTCTCTCTCTCTCTCTCTCTCTCTCTCTCTCTCTCCCTCAGTCTCTCTGTCTCTCTCTCTCTCATTCTCTCTCTCTGTCTCTCGCTCCTTATTTCAGTGGTCTTATGTCAAGGCTCCAAGGGATCTGATATTCGTCAGGTTTAATCTGGTTTAACATCCTGGAGGATGATCTAATCCTGTCCTGCTAGTCTGGCCACTGGGGACATCAGAACAGTATCTCCACAGATCTGATCAAGCAGAGAAACATACAAGGCATCGCACCACAAGCTGGCACTGAAACTACCCTCTGTTTCTGCATCAGTCCCTCTGCTCGCTCTGGCCGCTACCTCAACTCCTTCACACTGGTAACATTTACATTTGATGCAGTCATTCAGCAGACGCTCTTATCCACAGCGACTTACAGCAAGTACAGGGACATTACCCCCTGAGGCAAGTACGGTGAAGTGCATTGTGCATGAAGTCCATGTTGGCACAGTCTGGATTCGACCCTGCAACCTTGTGATTACCAGCCCGATTCCTTAACCGCTCAGCCACCTGGCTCCTCCACACGGACATGCAGTTACTGTTTTTCCAGTCTGCAGTCAGAGAGGAGCGACAATAAAGGGGATTTACAGGGTCGATCCGCTGTACGGATCATCCCAGAGACGGCCAGATGTGCAAGCGCGCCCCCGCGTGAGGTGGCACCAGACTCCGAGCGATGGAAGGAGGAGTGTGTGGGAGGAAGAAAGAGGGAGGGGTGGAAGCAGAGAGAGAGGGACAAACAGAGGACAGAAGCAGTAGGGCATGAGGAGAGACGGAAGGAAAGAGAGAGAGGGTGAAGTTTGCAGTCGCTTTACTCAGTGTTATAGTATAATAGTACGGTGAGTCACACTGGAGAGAGTAAACCAGGGCCTAACAGTCTGACTATTGACAGTCTATGATTCCTCCGTCTGTGACTCACCTCAACAAAAGAGGGTAGCTGTGAAGCCCCGCTCTCTCCGTCACATCATCTGTGGAACTCCTTTCTGAAACCCTCGTCACCGACTTCACACAAGAAACTCGCAAGCGTACGTGCACACACACACACACACAAAGGTACCCACAAACCTCTGACACCTCCCTTTGGGTTGGCAGAGGCTGATGGATTCCCAGAGTGCACTGGGAGTGGCAGACAGACGTACTAATGAAGGGTACGAGCAGGACCCTGAGGTACAAACTCCCGCCTCTTTCTACTCCCGCGCTCCCTCCATCTATTCTGCCCTTCACTCGCTCTTTTCGATCTTTTGATATTCACTTTCTACCCCGAATCCCCCTCACGAACGTACGTCGCTCCTCCTCTGCCTTTCATACTCCCCCCCCCCTCTCTCTCTCTCTCTCGCCCGTGCCCACAGGTGAAGTATAAATAAAAGACTGTAGAGGGAGCACCCTCCTCACTCACACACTGATGATACTGGTCTTTAGACCTTCCTGGGGAGGCTGAATATTCCCTCTCCCTCACTCTCCCTCTCTCTCTTTCTTCTCGTTCTCTCACTTCTTTCTCTACCCCTCCCCCCTCCTGTCTCCTCCCATCCGTCTCCCATGCACTCCCCTAATCCATCTGAGAGCTACCCCGCTGCTCGCCCCCTCCAGCCTTGAAAAATCCTCCTGTTCGCTCTCTCTCCTCATCCTCCTCCCAATCCCTCTTCCTCCCCTTCATTATGCACTGCACTTCCGCCGTGTACATTTCTTTCCTCTATTTTTCTCCTCATCAATTCCCACCCTGTCCTGCCTCTACTCATCCCATGACTCTCTTTCCATTCTTCATCCTATATTTCCCACCTCTCTCTCGCTCTCTCTCTCTCTCTGAGAGTTTCTCTCTCATCAAACCTCAGCCCAAATCTTCTCCCTCTGGCTCTGGAAGTCAAACCGTGCCCACATGGGCCTGCAGCAGCCCACGAGGAACGTCCTCTCGATATCGCTCCGTGAGCTAACAGTTCCACAGTATCTCTCTCTCTCTCTTTTCAGAAAGCTAAAAAGGGAAGGAACGTTTTGGGGGGGTCAGGCGGCTCAGCAGTTTAAGGCGTTGGGCTAGCGATCGGAAGGTTGCGAGTTCGATTCCAGGCTATGGCTACGTGACGTTGTGTCCTTGGGGAAGGCACTGCACCCTATTTGCCTCAGGGGGGGAATGTCCCTGTACTTGCTGTAAGTCGCTCTGGATAAGAGCGTCTGCCAAATGACTAGATGGGAATGTAAGATCAAAGGGGTCTTCGACAAGCTTCGTTGAGAGCGAGCAGTTCTTCACCAGTTAGCGTGTGCGACCCATCATTCATCCACACAATGACACATACGAAAATGAATCTTCAGCTAGCAGTAGCAGCCGTATCAAAAGACACTCTACTGGTTCTCTGCTTCCGTCCGCCCTCCAGCCCCCCTGATGGAGCACTTGAGAACCAGGATCCAACAGGTCAGTGATATTTGAGCCGAAGCTTCAATCAGAAGCCTTTCTGGTTGCCATCACAATCTTTCAAGAGCTCTTCATAGCTGCTGCTTATGGTCTGACCCCTTCACACACACACACACACACACACACAAACACACAACATCATGCCTGAGGGCAAGCGGGCAGACCAGCCAACACACACATGCACACCCGCACACACCCACCCAAGCGTTATTGAAAAGCTGGGCCAATTACCTTGATGGGCGACAAGGTCGAGGGTTGAAAGAGATTAGGCTGATTTAAAGATTCACACACACACACACACACACACAGGCTGAAGGGATGTTATGAGCCGATGTGAGTGGCGCTCTCCATGACTGGAGGTGAGAGCTTCATCTGTATTCCTCTGATGTCATACCTAGCATGGCTGGATACGCATCCCAAGCCAGCACTGTTTAAAATGATTCAATTATAGATACCCACAGATCTCACGGCTTCATAACTAGTCATTAAACGCCATTGTTGTGGAGAGAAGAGTTAACCCTCTGCTTACCTCACTCCTTCGGTCCATCACTCGGAAACAATGGACGTCTTTCAAAGAGGTTATTTTGTCTACCCATAGGTAAACCAAACACACCAAACAAGCAGACAGATGGATACACATTTTTTGCCCAGACAGACAGACAGGCAGACAGACAGACAGGCAGACAGACAGACAGGCAGACAGACAGACAGGCAGACAGACAGACAGGCAGACAGACAGGTCCAGAGATGGAAACTCTCACAAGATGGGCTGGGTTGGAGTGATAGAGAGCTGCACCACGTGAACGACAACGTTCCTTCCCGTCACAAATTTGCGCTCATCGGTAAGCGTCACCATGGTAACAGTTGGGGGAAAAGGGGGGGGGGGGTGGGGGGGGGGGGGGGGGGGATGAAACGGGTGGAACTCTACTGACGGCAGGGACCCTTTTCTGCTGTCAGCTACTTCCTGTCCCCCCCCCCCCCCGTGCTCAAGAAGTCTTGGCACTTCCTTTCTCTACCTGTACTGAGAACACTTCCTGTGTGCCTGAACTAGAGCCTGTCAGAGAAAGAGGGAGAGAGAGAGAGAGAGAGAGAGGGAGAGAGAGAGACGGAGAGAGAAAGGGGGAGAGAGAGAGAGAGAGAGAGAGAGAGAGACAGAGAGAGAGAGAGAAAGGGAGAGAGAGAGAGAGAGAGAGAGGGAGAGAGAGAGACGGAGAGAGAAAGGGAGAGAGAGAGAGAGAGAGAGAGAGAGAGAGACAGAGAGAGAGAGAGAAAGGGAGAGAGAGAGAGAGAGAGAGGGAGAGAGAGAGACGGAGAGAGAAAGGGAGAGAGAGAGAGAGAGAGACAGAGAGAGAGAGAGAAAGGGAGAGATGAGAGAAAGGAGAGAGAGGGAGAGAGAGAGAGAGACAGAGAAAGAGGGAGAGAGAGAGAGAGAGAGAGAGGGAGAGAGAGAGACGGAGAGAGAAAGAGGGAGAGAGAGAGACAGAGAGAGACAGAGAGAGACAGAGAGAGAGAGAGAAAGGGGAGAGAGAGAGAGAGAGAGAGGGAGAGAGAGAGAGACAGAGAAAGAGGGAGAGACAGAGAGAGAGACAGAGAGAGCGCTCTGTGTGGAATACTCTAACATGCATCTACTGAGTGACTGACAAACTAATTGCTGTCACCACATTATTTAGTATTTCAATAGAGCCATCAGAAGCAGAGGCAGCTTTAAACAGTGCATTTAAACAAATGATAACACGCTAACACGTGTGTGTGTGTGCACGTGTGTGTGTGTGTGTGTGTAGACCAAGCTATATGTGTTTTGACAGAGAGGAAAGAAGCTCTCTCCTAACAACAACTTTCTCTGAAGGGAGCCATTTTATTTCTGCCAGTTTGTGGTGGCTAGGTTCGCCCTCCTCATAAGAAACACACACACACACCGTGCACAGCGAGCGACAAGCTTTCCATTAAAACGCGTCTAACCGACACGCACATCACCGTGTCTGCTAGTACTGGAAACGGCAGAGAGTTGGCGTGTCAGCATGGCTCCGAAGGAAAGAAAGGAAACGAACTAGCGAAGACAACGAAGGTGTTTTTCGAAGAAAAAAAAACAAAGGGTGATAATTGTCCCAGAGAAGAAACCGAGAGATCGGACACCGTGTGGAGTCGCTCCAGTGTGCTTTCGGGGGGGAGGGGGGCCAATTCGAGAGATGAAACCCTGTTTTATCCGCACCTTCTCTCCCATGGGCCTGTTCTCAAAAATCACGGAGGAAAAAGGGGGGGGGTGGGGTGGGGGGGGATGAAAGGGGGGGCGGTGGTGGCACATAAATAATACACGCAAGTCAAATGCTTTTAACGGACCTTAGGGATCCTTGGAAAGAGAGATTGTGCATGGCTGTGTGTGCGTGCGTGCGTGGTCCTTCTTATCTTTCTCTTCCACTCAGCTGTGTGAGAGGCGGCCTCTTCGGCCCATAACGGCCCCTCAGGCTCCTACTTGCAGCAGGTAGGCCCAACTCAAGTGGATTGAGAGCCAGCGGGTAGGGGTCGTGTGCGCGATGGCGCGCGCGCGTGTGGGTGGGTGCGTATCCACTTCACCTCCGGAAGAGCGCGTGAATTATTCATCGGCTACAGAAGGCAACAGTTGGACTTCGCCATCACGCACTGAAGAACCAACACAATCGCCACTCCATATCTTATTGTCGGAGACAGCGCCCCGCTGAAATGAATATTGCGCTCACTCTCTCCCACACGTATGCACGCAACGCAACGCACACTCCCAGCCAGACAAAGGCACCAGCGCACACTATGGAGAGTGTACTCAGCACTCGAGTCAGCCACTTGGCGTGCGTGTTAAAAGCCTCTTGTGGAGATCCTGTTTCAGCAGACAGAGGGCCCAGCAGACCTCCCCCGCACGTGAACTACAGCCCGACACTTCACAGGAGGCTCTGGGACGAGCCGGTGCTCCGCGTGGAGTGTTGGGACGGAGGGGGGGCTGCTTCAAAGAGGGTGGGACAACAGCGGAGGATGGGAGGGACACCAGCAGAGGATGGGTGGGTGTGGGTGGGTGGGATGAGGTACTTACTGTACTGACTTGGAGGACTGGGACCTAAACTTGCTGAACTCCCCAGGGGCGGTCCACTCTGTGCCGAGCTGCAACACACAGGACAGAGAGACACAGCATCAGAGGAGACCCAGAGAGAGAGACAGAGGAGGAAAGGGTGAGAGAGATGACAGAGAGAGAAAGAGACAGGAACATGAGACAGAGAAGGAGAGAGAGAGAGAGAGAGAGAGAGAGAGAGAGAGAGAGAAAGAAAGAGTAAGACAGAAGATGAGAGAGGGAGAGAGAGGAGGATGAGAGAGAGAGAGCGAGAGGGAGAGTAAGAAAGAGTAAGAAAGAGTAAGAGAAGATGAGAGGGAGAGAGAGAGGATGAGAGAGAGACAGGGATAGAGGGATGAGAGAGAGAGGGATTGAGAGAGAGGGATAGAGGGATGAGAGAGAGCGAGAGGGAGAGTAAGAAAGAGTAAGAAAGAGTAAGAGAAGATGAGAGGGAGAGAGAGAGGAGGATGAGAGAGAGAGAGAGGGATAGAGGGATGAGAGAGAGAGAGAGAGGGATAGAGGGATGAGAGAGAGAGAGAGAGAGAGGGATAGAGGGATGAGAGAGAAAGAGAGAGAGAGAGGAGGATGAGAGAGAGAGAGAGGGATAGAGGGATGAGAGAGAGAGAGAGAGAGGGATAGAGGGATGAGAGAGAAAGAGAGAGAGAGAGGAGGATAAGAGAGAGAGTTACCATTTGTCCTGGTAACATACTGCAACAGATCCGGTGAGCCACATATCCCCAGACCCTGTGTTTCACAACATCCTCTCCTTCCTCCCTCCGCCCCTTCTCCTCACCCCCCCCCCGCCCCCTCCTCCCTCCCTTTTCCATGACTGACTGATGGATTCTTGATGAGAATAAGGTGGGAGAGATGAGGAGCAGAAGGGTGAAGGAGCCTCAGACCTTAGCCTGCAGTCACATCTCCTGCCTCCAGCCCCCAGCCTCCAGCCCCAGCTACTAATGAGTGGCCCTGCTGCCTCTGATCCCCTATAAAAGAATAAGGCCAGCAGCTGTTAGAGTCATTTTTTGTAATCCCATATTTGCTGTTACAACTTTCATAGAATTAATACAAAGTGTTAGCTTTTGTATGTGCTTTTGAGTTTGTCTTGCAGAGAAGAAGTGCTTTGAAGTGGAGATAACCATTTGGGTTGATTATCTGCAAGATGGGGGTTGTGTCCTAAAACCCAGAACCAAACTCAATCAAGCCATAAGGCTTCGACAAGCACATTCTTAGATTGCATTTGTGTTGATTGATAGACTTTGGAAGTGTTGTCCACACTATACCTGATGCTGAACTGTGAACTATGTAAATGAACTGTGAGCTTTTCTAATAAAAAGAGGAGCTTCAGAGATTAACTTTGGGAGAGCAGGCAGAGCAGGGGAGATGCCAAGAAGGGTGTCTCTGTCTGACTGTTCTCTCCAGGAAAGAGCAGGAGGGGAGATTGCAAAAGTGCATCTCTGTCTGACTGTTCTCTCCATGTTTGTCTCTGTCTCTGTGTCAAATTATATCCTTGTATCATTGCTTCATTGTCATTATTATTATTATTGTTTTATATGCTTTTATGGTTCTATGTGTAGTTTGTCTTTCTCCTCTTTGAACTTATTAGCAGCCCAGCGGGCCCGCCTTCATTGTTTGTGTTGGCCATCTTTCTGTTTGGGAAGCCTGGAGGCTCTCATTGTTGCTAGGGCAACTGATCCTGATGGCTCGCAGTATATTCCAGAGCAGCTTCTAATTCAGGCTTTCAGAGCTTATAATAATAACAACACACGCACACATACATTTATATTATGTATTATATTCTAAAAACATGTATACAATGTTCCACAGCTGTTACAATGACTTTCTTTCACATACACGAGCACAAACGCACACAAAACGGATGCTGTAATTAGGGGGCAGCCTTTGCATTGAAATAAGTCTATACAGATGCAACGGTGGCTTTACTGGCATGGCAACAGAACGGCTTTGGTGCGCGCAGAAAAGGACGAAGGAGTAGTGATGTCTGGCCAACACGCGCTGCTCTCCAGACCGAGTCAAACTCCATCCAGGCCAGGTGTATAGGTGTTTGTGTGCGCATGGCTGTGTGTGTGTTTACGTCTAAGGGCCCAGCGACATTCCTGTATGCGTTTATATGGCTGTGTGAGTTTGCGTTCAAACGTGCATTTGTGTGCATGTGTGCGTGTGTGTTTGTGTACGTGTGCGTGTGTGTTTGTAGCGGAGTACACTGTGCGCCAGTGTCCATTGACACCGAGCCCTCTTCGGCGAGAGGCAGCGGTACATTTCCACAGCACCGTTTCCTGTTGTAAGGTCTCATGCTCAGCGCAGGGCAGGGAGTCCTGAGGCCAGATGGACGAGCCGGTTCACGCCTCAGCGGCCACATCGCTCCTCGACGTAACCCTCCGCCCCGGCTCTACCCTCCCGCCGCAGCGCGAGGCGCTCACGCTGTTTGTTCTTTTGCGATCGATAGCTGAGATTAGCCATCTGCCAAATGAGCAGCGCCGAAGAGCAGAGATAGAGTTACCACACACACACACAAAATGAATCGCATTCTTCAACTACCAAATCAGCAGCTATTATCCTTTGCTGTGAGATGAGCCCACATTCACACACACCTGCAAACCCATACACACACTGATCCGGTGAGAGTTAAATAAGGAGAGTGAGTCACTGAGATACAGAATGTTCTCTAGTGTGGGAGAGAGGTCAATTAGTGAGAAAACAGGTAAATGGCTGAATGGGAACCTTGGAAATAGGCTCGCGCACACACAAAAGAACATGTCTACTACACACACCAATTCGAGAGATGAAAACAGTCATAGACACACACACACACACACACACACAGTCAGATGTACACTTAAGTATGCAATCCTTTTCCAAGCTGTTGCCCCATCACCTGGGTAACCGAGCGGTAACAGAACCGACACAAACACACCTTCATCCTCCTCTCCTTCCCCCCTATCCAATCTGGATACCTATCTTTCGATCTAGACCTCTTTCTCCGGCCCCCTCTCTCGCACCCGCTCGTTCGCGCTCTCGTTCTCTCCGTCGCTCTTTCTCCGCGCTGTGACCTTTCACCTAACAGGGGATTACCTTGAGAAAACTCATTTGAGGCGTCTGCTGACCCTGAAAGGAAGCAGCAGAATGTCAGAGGGCCAGGGGAGCACACAGGCTACAGAGGCACCACACGTTTTATTGGCTTCCCTTCTCTCTTTTCTTTCTCTCCCTTTTTTTCTCCCCCTGCCTTTGTTGTCTTAAAGTGCTCTAAGGTGTCTTTGAGGGGAGGAAGAGGGAGGCAGGAGGGAGCGCGAGCCTGTGCGATCGCCGGGGGGATTCGTTTTTTCTCCAGAGAAGGAGAGACGCCTTTCAATGGTAGAGTTGAACACCGGCGTGTCCCCCCCCCCCCCCTCCCCATAGACATGTGTTGTGTTAGCAGTCACTGTATGACCAGGTCACCCCCCCGTTGCCCCAGAGGACAATCTGCCCCTGTGTTTTATCCCATTGATCCTCTCCTCTGTGACCCCACGTCCAGCCACTCAGGTCTAAATATGTATGTGTGTAAGAGTGTGTGTGTGTGTATGTGTGTGTGTGTGTGTGTTTCCGTGTGGGTCGGTGAGAAGAAATTCTACCATTCCGCTCTGCTAGACAGAATCGATACCACTCTGCTTTAAGTCACATAGTTACTCCAACTAGCTCACACGCATTAAACACACCCCCATGCGTACACACGCAGGCTTATGACTGTGCGGTACTTCAGCAGCACTCTCTTTAATCAGACAGCCCTTGCTCCCCTGGGTGGGAGACCCTGTGGGACACAGCTAGACCATCTGACTGAGGAAAATCGTATTACAGATTAGCTGTGGGCACACAATGAGATGAATGCCATAGACACACTCTGCTCTATCTCTCTCTCTATGCCCTCTCTCTCACTATCTCCCTCACACAAACATGTACAAAGTGTGATTAATGTCACAGCGGGGTGATAGAAGGGCTTCTATTACACAGATAAAACCCCCTGATGGTCTGAGGTCTAATTGAGTGAAAGGCCAAATGGGAGAGGACTAGGAGTTAGGATCTAGAGACTAGGAGGAAGTTTCTAGAACTAGGAGCTACGGGTAGCACCACTGAAACCATGGAACGTTCCAGATTGCTGACTTTAATCCGTCCGTAGCCTGTAAACTCTCTTAACAGTACGGAGGGCTGTGCTGCGGTAAGAATTAGCAGAGCTCAAACAGTACGGACGTAGGCTAATTTGTTATAATTTCTATATATATATTTCTTGATATATTACCCTGTACTTGTACCTGTGTAATGACAATAAAGTTGAATCTAATCTAATCTAAAAATATATTCTCCACGTTTCCTAACGTGGCACTCAGGAGGATCTCATAGGACTGAGCTTGAGCTGGGGGGGGAAGTCATTACTGAACTTGTGATAGGAGTACAAGATCAGTGGCATCTGATAAGATCTGTGTTCAGGCTGCTTTGCAAGAGCAGTGAATATATTATCGCCCCGAGGGAACGTTTGAACGATTTCATAATACGTTCTTTCAGTGTCCAGATAAAAAACCAAGCGCCCCTTTTTTGACATGCTGTTCATTTAAAAAGAGCATGGACATGTATTACAGCTCACTGGCAAATAGGCGTTTCGAGGAATAATTGGACAAATCGTTGAATAAAAATGAATAATGCACGCACTTCTTAAGTATCTTTTCCTTATTCTTGGGAGAATGAACCTACGGTCAATAAATACAACATTATTGTTTTCAAGTATGACACGGCTATCTGTATTTTACCGTCTTTGGAAGATAGCGTCCTGGGTGAACAGTCTTTTCAGAGTGATTAGCCTGCTGGTATTTATCCACTGGCTGCCAACCTAAATGTCACATCAATATTCCAGCCTGTCCCCCTCCCTTGAGGCTTCATGGCATCTTCTAACAGGCTGTTTGAACGCAGAGCGTTGTGGTTCGGTTGGTTTACCATGCTGCACAGTGGGAAAACACACCACACCTGGTCCCAAACAGACCAGCCAGAGATCCGAGAGATTTCATTCGAAATGTTTTAGCCGCTGAATGCATTCTGATTACCTGGTCCCAGAAACATACCTAGAACCAGACCTTAAATGGATCCAAGACCAGAACCAGAAGATTACATAGAACCTATACAGATATCAGAACCAAACCCAATACAAGGCCCAGAACCAAACCCAGATCCAGATCCAGACCATTATAAAAACCCATACACACACCAGGAACCAGAACCAGTCCTGATACCAGATCCATTCAGACCAGATCCCTACCCAGGAACCAGGACCGGGACGACCAGGATCAGATCCAGAACCACAACCAGACAGGCTGACTTGGTCTCGATAAAGCCTGTCTCGAAGAGGCTTCCTGGCAGGTGTTGTGGCAGGCTGTTCAAGGGTCCTGGAGGAGGTGAAGCAGGGGGTGTGATGGTGTTGTTATTGGTGTGACAGGAGGCCTCAAAGTGATTACAGGGGACCAACAAGGTCCAAGTGCCCCTGCTGTCCCTCTGCTTCCTGTGGCGCCAGGCTCGGAGACAGGCAGCCTACTGAACCAGCTCCAGGATGAGGCCCGCCTACCTCACCACCACATCAGCGCGGCTCAGTTCAAGTCACAATGTGTGTGGCGAGGTGGTGCACTGCTTAGCACTTAAGCCCCCACGTAGCGACAACATCTGCAATCCTCAGCTCCATATTTGGTAGGACTCCCTGTGTCTTGGACTTTGCTGTACTGTACCCTGCTGCTGTTGCAAACTTCAATTTCCTCACTGCGGGACAAATAAAGGATGATCTTCACCGGCCTCTCTGCATGAACCGTTCGTGTTCTCCCTGGAGGCCGTGTATGGGGGCCGTGTCTGGAGGCCGTGTCTGGGGGGTCCTTACCCGTCCTACGTAGACCAGAAGGCGGGCGTTGAGAGGGCTGTCGTCAGGGCTCAGCCACAACTCTGAGTTGTCATCGGAGGACACGGAGAACTGGAAGTCTCCTGCAGTAGTATGCACACACACACACACACACAGAGCGTCAGAAGGTGTGTGTGAATACTATATGGGTTTGAGTTTTACGGAGGATTTAAGGGTGGAAGATGCGTGTTCACATGTGTGCGCTTTTGTGTTTCCTGTGTGTGTGTGTGTGTGTGTTTATTTACATTTATTCATTTGTCCAAAGCGACTTCCAAGAGAGAAATGTGGCTCAGCGGTTAAGGCGTTGGGTTTGTGATCCGAAGGTTGTGAGTTCGATTCCCGGCTGCGGCTACATTACTTTGTGTCCTTGGGCAAGGAGGGGGAATGTCCCTGTACTTGCTGTAAGTCGCTCTGGATAAGAGCGTCTGCTAAATGACTGAATGTAAAAGAGCATCAGTCACTGATCGTAGCAATGTGTTAGTCCCCAAACATAACGGGTTTGTGGATTATGAGCCATACATCGTGAGAACCAATAAGTGCCAAGCGGAGAGGCTTAAGAGCGCTCAGCTTATGCGTGCACGATCTGTGTGTGCGTGTTTATGTAAGCGTGTGTGTGCCTGCAGCCATAAGATCGTGATCATGGACAGACTCTCTCAGTTCGTAGCTTCAGGCTTCTCTCTTTACAGGCGCAGTGGCTGACCCTGGCTGTCTCTGGGAATGCGTGCGTGGGGATACGGGCTGTGGTTCAGAGGCTATTTATATAGCTCCACCTCCAGGAGGAGAAGGAGACGGGAGGAGAAACAAAACAATGCAGCGCATAGCCACGGCCTCAGCAGACAGCTGGGAGAAACAGTCAGGCTGGATCCTATCTATACGTCTAGACCAGGGGTGGGCAATCCTGGTCCTCGAGGGCAACTGCTCATTTGGTCAATAGTACCTTTTAGATGTTTCCCCTGCTCCAGCACACCTGATTCTAATGAATGGGTTGTTATGAGGCTTCCAAAGAGCTTGATAACGACCCTTTCATTAGAATCAGGTGTGCTGGACTAGGGAAACATCTAAAAGGTACTATTGACTACATGAGCACTTGATTTGGCCCACGGGCATTATGGCTAGATGGGTGAAACCGAAGAGCGCAATTAAGATTGTGTGATCAGAGAGGAGGAAAGGAATTTAATTGATGGAGAGGACTATGTACGTGGGTTTTGGCATTTGCTAGGGGGCTAATCGGGAGGGAGGTCGGAGGAAGGAAGGGAGGGGGGGAGGGAGGGCGCCTCACCGTCTCTGTAAGGGTGGATGAAGCCAAAGATCCGCAGGCCGTAGTTCTTCCACTTAGGAGCCACTGCCAGCTTCTTCACTGTGGTCCTCGTCTGCAAACACAATTATTAGATTAACTCAAAGACAAACGGACACACATAAAGACAAGCAGGCACACAGGCAGACAGACAAACACACAGGCAGACACACAGGCAGACAGACAAACACACAGGCAGACACACAGGCAGACAGACAAACACACAGGCAGACACACAGGCAGACAGACAAACACACAGGCAGACAAACACACAGGCAGACACACAAACACACAGGCAGACAGACAGGCAGACACACAAACACACAGGCAGACAAACACAGGCAGACAGACAAACACACAGGCAGACAGACAGGCAGACAGACAGACACACAGGCAGACAAACACAGGCAGACACACAAACACACAGGCAGACACACAGGCAGACAGACAAACACACAGGCAGACAAACACACAGGCAGACAGACAAACACACAGGCAGACAGACAGGCAGACAGACAAACACACAGGCAGACAGACAAACACACAAGCAGACACACAGGCAGAAAGATCAGCAGACAGGCAGAGAGACAGACAGAAAGATCAGCAGACAGACAGACAGACAGACAGACAGACAGAAAGATCAGCAGACAGACAGAAAGATCAGCAGACAGACAGACACACAGGCAGACAGACAGATACACGGGCAGACAGACACACAGGCAGACAGAAAGATACACAGGCAGAGAGACACACAGGCAGACAGATAGACACACAGGCAGACAGACACACAGGCAGACAGACAGAAAGATGAGCAGACAGACAGACAGACAGATCAGCAGACAGACAGAAAGACAGGCAGACAGACAGAAAGATCAGCAGACAGACAGACAGAAAGACACACAGACAGACAGACAGATCAGCAGACAGACAGACAGACAAAGGTAAACACCACATCAGCTGGGTCACGCAACACTTGTGCTCACGTGTGGGAAGAGGGGGAAGTGCAGGTTCTTCCTGAGCTGGGCCGTGGACGAGCCGCACCAGTCCTCGAACACATGCAGGTTGGCCTGACCTTTGAACTGCAGAGACAGAAAACAAACGCAGAGCAGAGAGACGGTCAGAGCTCCTGACGGCAGGAAGAACACTGGAGCCTCATCCAGACCAGCCTCAAGGGAATGTTCCGGGTTTTATAGAAGAAACGACTGTGACGGTTTCCCTCAGATGTGGGTGAAACACATCAAACGGAAAGAGAGAGAGAGAGCAAGAGAGAGGGGGAGAGAGAGAGCAAGAGAGAGAGGGGGAGAGAGAGAGCAAGAGAGAGAGGGGGAGAGAGAGAGGGGGAGAGAGAGAGATAGAGCAGGAGAGAGGGGGAGAGAGAGAGCAGGAGAGAGGGGGAGAGAGAGAGGGGGAGAGAGAGAGAAAAAGAGAGAGGGGGGGGAGAGAGAGCAAGAAAGAGAGGGAGAGAGAGAGCAAGAGGGAGACAGAGAGAGAGAGAGAGAGCAAGAGAGAGAAGGAGGGTGACAGAGAGAGAGAGAGACAGACAGAGCGAGAGAGAGCAAGAGAGAGGGGGAGAGAGAGAGAGAGAGAGAGTAAGAGAGAGAGGGAGACAGAGACAGAGAGACAGAGAGAGAGTAGTGGAGACTGGAAGCAAGGCTAGCAGAACAGAAGAAGTCTGAACCAGTTTATCAGGAATAAACTCTGCCCCCAGACTTTGACATTTGTCTGGATTACAGGGAGAGACGAGAGGCCAGAGGCAGCACAGATGAAGGACCTCCGAGGCCTACAGGCAGGACAGATGAAGGACCTCCGAGGCCCAGGGGCAGGAACAGAAACACCAGGAACCTTTCTTACCAGACATGTGTCACTGGGACGCAACACACACACACACACACACACAAGCCTCAGGCCAGTGGAAGTGCGACAGAGGAAAATGTGAGAACGGATACACACACCGAAGGGAAATGCATTGACTGCACACGCATGCACACACGCATTTTTTTCCATGCCCTCAGAGCATGCGGTAGATGCACCATTTCGGACTGTGGGAGACGGTGACAAAGTGCGACCTTTAGGCAGACCGGAAAGGGGCACGTACGCAAATGCGCACGCATGCTGCACTCGCACACGGTCACGCACCGCAAACCATCACACATCAGGAGGCCTTCTCACACTCACGCGCGCGCGCACACACACAGCGTCTTTGCTACCTTTCCGCTCGTCATTGTTCGTACTCATACGGTTTGGTCAAAGGAAGGAGGTTGCTCTCCTTTTGCGGTCAGAGGACACACACAAACACGCACGCACGCTCCCTGTCTCCACCACCGACCGAAAAAAGGTTTCACCTCTACCTTTCAAAGTTCTCAAAACAGGATTTTCCCCGTTAGCCGTGAGCATGTAACATGTGTGGGTGGCAGTTTGTCTGTGTGACAGATTATCTGATGCTTATTTGTCCCAGACTTCTTTTCCTATTTGGAAGCTGCACAGGATCAGGAGGGTTCTGGCTCTCCAAGTAAATCTGATAGCAAACGGTAACTGCTGCTGAGCCCAGATGCTCGCTCGCAGAAAAACACACACACACACACACACGTTCTAGACCAGTTACATGGAGAGGGAAAAAAAAACACAAACAAACTGCACACTTCAGCGAGCAGCTAATTCAGTGTTTTTGTGCCCACAGGTTCGAGAGGAAACGGCCAGTATCTGAGGCTTGTGTGAGCCTGACTCCAGGGCCAGTTCCTGCTGGTGGGCGTCACATCCGATTAGCGTCAGGCAGGAAAACTCATAGATGGTCGGACCAGAGATCTGCTTCATGTCTGTAAGCTACCGGCCCAGTATGCTAATCCGTTAGCTAAAATATGCACGTTATCATCTAGGTACAGGCCCGATACGATAGCCCACTAGCTAAAAACCACGCTAACGTCTATATACAGGCCCAGGAAGCTAATCCTCCAGTTAACCACTCTCTACAACCATTAACATGACTGATTTGCTGACCAGACTGGTCAGTCTAGATCTGTAGCACCACAACCCGTGACTACCGTCATGAGTCTGCGAGTCCGTGTGTAAATATGCTGCGAGCAGGTAGACTGACATGCTACGAAGCCTGACAGGGAGAGAGAGAGAGGTGTGGAGGATGGGGGAGGATGGGGGGGGGGGGATGGGGGGGGAGGAGGAGGAACACAAGCATCTGGGGAGTCACGGGTGAGAGAGGCGGTGAGAGGAAGGGCCTGACAGGGAGAGAGAGAGAGAGAGAGGGGTGTGGAGGATGGGGGGGGGGGGGAGGAGGAACACAAGCATCTAGGGAGACACGGGTGAGAGAGGCGGTGAGAGGAGGTGGGGGGTCCAGGAGGCAGACTGAGCTCATGTGTAAACACACCCCAGATCTGGCTTTTAATAGACCGTCCCGTGGGTTCTCAGAGCCCAGCTTTTTAAGGCTGGGGGCCGGAGGTGTCCAAACAGGAATAAGCCACGGCCCGTCCCCCTGTGTACTCCTAGTCAGGCCGGAGGACGTATTAAATATAGGAATCCTGCTGCATCGGTCAGATATAAGGTGACTATAGAGAAATCTGGCAGTGTTTATTTTTAATCCCTCTCCCTCCTTTCTGAGGGGCCACTTCCCTTTTTGCCTCCCCAACGAAATTTTCCCTGACCGCTGCCCGCGCCCCCCCCCCCCCCCCCCCTCCTCCTCGTCTCCTCCGCCTCTCCGCCTCTCACACCCGTGCCAGATGGTGTCTGTTCTTCTCCTCCGCGTCTTCACTCTCTCGGATCTCAGCTGTCACGGCCCGGCCTTGCTGCCGTCTCTGAGGATGAGATACTGCCGCCTTGTCCGGCCCGCTACTGTACCACTCACTCACTGACAAGGAGGCACGGCAGCCTGGTCTGAGAGGGGGGGGGTGTATCTGTGCGTGCGTGCGTGCGAGAGCAACAACACGCAGACAGTTTTTTGGGGGGGCTTCAGTTTCCCAGCTCCCATTGACAGATTTAATTGGGTTAGGAGTGTGTGTGTGTGAGGGGGGGGGGGGGGGGGGGGAATAACAGTCATTACTCTTTATTTTCCTTTCTTGACTCTCTCCCTTCGAATCCTGTCTTCACCCCTTTCCCCCCTTAGAGCTGAAAGACAGACTCTCCAACACTGACAGGCTGGACAGGGCTAAGGCAGGAGGGGTGGACTGGCTCAGAGGAGGCTCGCTCTCTACAAGTCTGCAGGGAGAAGACAACGGGAGAGGAGAGCAGGTCTGCCGGAGTGAGCACACGCTCTCCATACCCACTGCACAAGGAATCCCTCTGTCTCTCTCTCTTTCTCTCTTTCTCTCTCCATCCCATCTTCTTTCCGCCAATCTCTCTTTCTCTCCATCCTGCCTTCCTTCCTCCGATCGCTCTGTATCTCCCTGTCTCTCTCTGCCTCTCTCTCTCTCTCTCTGTCTCTCTCCCTCTCTCTCTCTCTCTCTCTCTTTCTCTCTTTCTCTCTCCATCCCATCTTCTTTCCGCCAATCTCTCTTTCTCTCCATCCTGCCTTCCTTCCTCCGATCGCTCTGTATCTCCCTGTCTCTCTCTGCCTCTCTCTCTCTCTCTCTGTCTCTCTCTCCCTCTCTCTCTCTCTGTCTCTCTCTGCCTCTCTCTCTCTCTCTCTCTCTGTCTCTCTTACTGTCTCTCTCTCTCTCACACACATGGGTGATCTCACTGGGCTGTGCACTATTTATAGCCCTGAGCTACAGCACTGTCTCCTTTCTCTCTTCCCCTTCTTCTCTCGCCCCTCTCTCTCCTCCCATATTTCCCTGCTGTGGATTCTGCAGAGCGAATATGGAGGACAACATGGCGAAGGGGGAATGGTATTTCCCTTTAGTTAATGCCCGCATTCATCTAAACTCTCTGTTAACTACATCCCCAGAACACGTCTCTACCTTCCCTTGTCATATATCTCATCTTCCTCCTGTTTTCTCAGTCTATCCCACTAGCCACTGTCTAGCCGCCTATATCTCTTACATCTGTGATTCATCTGTCACATCTCGCAGGCCTCTGGGACACATTTGTTCCGGGAAAGAGCAATGCATCGTGGGAGTGTGCTGGTAAGATGGCACTGACTAATGGCAGAGACACACCTCCATGTGACAAGACTCTGTAACCTCCCCCCTCACGACTTTTCCCGTCAACCGCCCATCTGTGTATATTATATACCCCTTTAATTTCCTCCTGGGGAAGGGGGCGGGGGCATAGCTGCACCCTGACTGAGATATAGAGGCGGCCTAGCTTGCTAATGTGCTGGGTAGGGGTCGGAACCAGATCATGACGGATGAAGAGGTCAGACACATGGCGACCTCTCCTCATGGTGCCACTGTGGACCATTACTGTATGCGCGTCACACTGTCCACACTGAGGTCTTTCCAGAAACCACCACCCCCCCCTTCTCCTCTCCTCCCCTAAAACTGGTGGGGGGAGTGAGGGAAAGAGAGAGTGAGTGAGTGAGAGAGAGAGAGAGAGAGAGAGAGAGAGAGAGAGAGGGGGTGGAAGACTGTAGAGGAGATGAGGATTATGGTAGAGGAGAGATGGACAGAAAAAGATAAAGCTAGCTCATTTTACACACACACACACAGTACAGTCAGACAGCTAAGGACAGAGTGATAAATAGTCGTCACCGGATATATTCAGACACTCGGGGTCCCATCAGCCTTCACAATGACCCTCTAAGATGCCTGCTCTGGGACTGTCCTACGCTACGATACACTGGCCTTCATTTCAGGAGACGGGAGGAGAGAGAGAGAAGGAAGAGAGAAATAAGAGAAGCGAAAGAGAGAGAAAGAGGCCTGTCACTCGTAGTGATTGCCGACAAGACATGCTGTTATCCATCCTCCCCTAATTGGCCAGCCTACGATTACTTCCTGACACAAGCTCCAATCACAGCCCTGGAAATAACAGGCTTCCCAGTCGGCCCTGACCGACCCCTCAATCTAGTCACACAATGTCCACCTCCACCCACCTAAGAGGAAGACACTAACACAAACTCACAAACCCACACAAGACCCTTGCTAAACACTGCCATGTTGGGGCATAGTGTCTGGGGGTGAGTAGTAATAGATCTACACAGAGATTGAGGTGATGACCACAATGATAACTCGAATCCTACGGTCTGTTATCCAGAGAGAGGTCAGCTCCCTCTATCTGGGTCTGTCTACTATGCTAATCCCAGGCCACCTCAGTTCACCTCTGATGGCATCATTAGTGGCCAACTGGAACCTGGTGTACATCAACAGGCCAAAGTCCAGCATCCATCCATCCATCCATTATCTTCCATTCATTCATTCATCTCCTGTGTGTGCGACAGTTAGCTGCATGTTGTGCGCATGTGTGTGTTTCCGAGCAACTGACAGTGCCAGCCTGCTGCCCTTCAGACTTCAGTCACCTAGCGTTGGCCAGAGGAGGGAGCCTCGGCTACAGGGCCAGAGAGGAGGGCATGGAGGATGGAAGGGAAGGGCAGGGCTGGGGGTCAGCAGGCCTGGGGGTCAGCGGGGCTGGGGGTCAGCGGGGCTGGGGGTCAGCGGGGCTGGGGGTCAGCGGGGCTGGGGGTCAGCGGGGCTGGGGGTCAGCGGGACTGGGGGTCAGCGGGGCTGGGGGTCAGCGGGGCTGGGGGTCAGCGGGGCTGGGGGTCAGCGGGCCTGGGGGTCAGCGGGGCTGGGGGTCAGCGGGGCTGGGGGTCAGCAGGCCTGGGGGTTAGCAGGCCTGGGGGTCAGCGGGGCTGGGGGTCAGCGGGGCTGGAGGTCAGCGGGGCTGGGGGTCAGCGGGGCTGGAGGTCAGCGGGGCTGGGGGTCAGCGGGGCTGGGGGTCAGCGGGGCTGGGGGTCAGCGGGGCTGGGGGTCAGCGGGGCTGGAGGTCAGCGGGGCTGGGGGTCAGCGGGGCTGGAGGTCAGCGGGGCTGGGGGTCAGCGGGGCTGGGGGTCAGCGGGGCTGGAGGTCAGCGGGGCTGGGGGTCAGCGGGGCTGGAGGTCAGCGGGGCTGGGGGTCAGCGGGGCTGGGGGTCAGCGGGCCTGGGGGTCAGCGGGGCTGGGGGTCAGCGGGCCTGGGGGTCAGTGGGGCTGGGGGTCAGCGGGGCTGGGGGTCAGCGGGGCTGGAGGTCAGCGGGGCTGGGGGTCAGCGGGGCTGGGGGTCAGCGGGCCTGGGGGTCAGTGGGGCTGGGGGTCAGTGGGGCTGGGGATCAGCGGGGCTGGGGGTCAGCGGGGCTGGAGGTCAGCGGGGCTGGGGGTCAGCGGGGCTGGGGGTCAGCGGGGCTGGAGGTCAGCGGTGCTGGGGGTCAGCGGGGCTGGAGGTCAGCGGGGCTGGGGGTCAGCGGGGCTGGGGGTCAGCGGGGCTGGGGGTCAGCGGGGCTGGGGGTCAGCGGGCCTGGGGGTCAGTGGGGCTGGGGGTCAGCGGGGCTGGGGGTCAGCGGGGCTGGGGGTTAGCGGGGCTGGGGGTCAGCGGGCCTGGGGGTTAGCAGGCCTGGGGGTCAGCGGGGCTGGGGGTCAGCGGGGCTGGGGGTCAGCGGGGCTGGGGTTCAGCGGGGCTGGGGGTCAGCGGGGCTGGGGTTCAGCGGGGCTGGGTAAGGCTGAACAGAGATGGGAGGGACCATGGAGAAAGAGGAGGGAAAATCCGTAAGAACGAAGACGGGTGCTGTGTTTGAACGACGGGCTGGCACAAGGGCACGAAGTCACGTGTTGATTGAATTGGCAGAGCGACTCCCAGCAAGTACAGGGACATTCCCCCTTGAGGAAAGTAGGGTGAAGTGTCTTGCGCAAGGACAGCCGGGAAGACTGTGGTTATAGACTGCTTCCCTTACACATTTCCAAACAACAGCCAGCTGTAGCGTGTAACTCACATGACACTATAGTTTCCAAGTGTGTTTTTTTGGGGGGGTATCCACTTTGGACCAGCTATTTTGGCCGTTGTGACTCGACATTACTTTTCACCTTCTCAGTAGAAAACACGCTCAATTATTCTCGGGGCGCCCATCCGCATTTAGAAGCGTGGCTTTAATATTCATCCAGCAGATGTTGTGGAAGCCAGATGGTCTGTGGGACTGACAGAGCAGCAACACGTGAGCCAGACTGGGAGAGAGACCCACAGCTCGCGTACTCACACTGGGCTTCGATGCTAGATCACACTCTAACAGCTAGGACTGTGGACACCTTCAGCAGTCCACACGCTGAAGCCACAGGTCCTCCGCTAGCTCCACACACTGGAGGTGGAGGGAGGATAGAGACGATAGGCCAGATGAAAGGAAACGGGCTGATGGAGGGACGGTAGAAGACAGCAAGAGGGTCAGATTTTGCAAGAGGGAGGGATGGGAAAGGTAGGAGGAAGACTTTATACGTGGTAAACGATATATGGGAGGAAGATGATCGTTGGATGATTTCAAGGAAGCGAGAGAACACAAATACATATGAACAGAGACACGCAGGCAGACCTAAACAATAATCTATGTTGTTATTTTAGACACTCTGTATCGCACACTTACTCATACAAGTCATTAAACTGCACAGCCATTTACTCAGGAAGTTTCTCTTCTTCTCACGGTTTCTGTGCTTAATTGGCGAGTTGAATGGTGTAACTGTGTGTGTGTGTGTGTGAGAGTGTGTGCGTGCGTGTAGATGCACAACAATGCAAGCATAACGTAGGTATGAACCAACATATACGGTTCCAGGCCATTTGAGAAAGACGTCAATTACACAAACGGTGAGTTAAAGTCACGATATTCGCAATATGGCGCATGAAAAATAAAAAGATTTCTCAAGTCGGCCATTTCCTGCGAGGAACTCACAAGTTAGCGTGACCAAAAATGTCAATTTTATCTTTAACTGACAACGGCTACGGAAATGAAAAAGGCCAACCCCTCCTGAATTAGATTCTTGAAACACCACTGGTGAATTAATACCAAGCCTGTGATGAAGGCCCATAGAATAAAATCTATTCCACAAAGGTTAATTGCAGTTATACTGGGTGGCATGAGTGCATGTGTGTGTGTGTGTGTGTGTGCTTGACAGCGTGTGTGAGTGTGTGCATTCTTGGCCAGTCCTGTGATTTGGTAGGTTAAGTCATTCTAATAACCAAACCATTCTGTTAGTCCTCCCATCCTGTTAGCTTTTTAAACGATCAATGTCAACGACGGAATTGCTCCTGAAAGAAGGACGCCCCCGGATGGAGAGGAAGACAGCGCCAAGCAAGAACGAGACGGAAAAACGCCACAGAAAAATTTCCGAACATTTCAAAAGAGCGGCCATTTGTCGAGCGGCATCAAGCAGACTTGCCTCGGGTTTCCATGGCAACTTCTTGTGGCGCTGGCTGAGGAACTTCCTAATGTGGGCGTGTTCCCTGGCGTCAGCTCCGCCGGTGATTGGCTCATCTTCCTGCAGGGGCACACGACAACGAGCAGATAGTTTTGTCAACTGCAGTCACAGCTCACACAGGACCAAAATAAACAGGGTGTCAAAAGATGAGGAACATAAGAAAAGATGAAGGCGGTCTGTTACTATGGAGGTCAGATGGCTCATAGTGCACCAACAACAAAAGCAGTGTGAGAGGCTCTTTAGACATGACTCATCCTCCCATTCCCTCGCAGCAGTTACAGTGTTCATCTGACAACATGGTAAATAAAGCACCATTCCTCTCTTAACTCCTGTCAAGAGTACACAGCCTAACCTCTTTG
>CM059318.1:15396586-15399492 GCA_030340685.1 Protosalanx chinensis
GAGGGGCTCCAACTGTGTATATTTTAATAATTCCCTTTTCTTATCCATTTAGAGAAGCAGAGATAGTGGGAGAGTGAGATCGACAGCGAGAGAGAGAGAGAGAGAGAGCAGTAGAAAATGAGAGACAGCCAGAATTGAGAGGGTCAGAGACGTGTTCATTGATTGCTGGTCTTAAAGGTAATAATGATGGAACAGTGATACCTGCTGATGGTCAATACGCCGGGAGTGTTTAGGACAAAAGCTCTGGAAGTTCTGTGGTGTCAGGAGATCAATTCCAACCCGCCTGCTTCCTTTCAGCGGGCTCTGCGTCCGGACAATAGCACCTGACATCCCGCTGGCGTTCAAACAAAACCAGGACGGAGATCCCTCCCCGGGCCACCTGCCCACACCATCCCTCCTGGATCTATACCCATCCTACATTCATCCATCCTAACTCCTCCTACACCTTCATCCTGTCAACACACCAGCTCTGCTCAAACCCTGTCTGTGTCATTACCAGGGGCCGGGAGAGAGAGCGAGGGAGGGAGGGAGAGAGAGAGAGCGAGAGAGAGAGCGAGGGAGGGAGAGAGAGAGAGAGAGAGCGAGGAGGGAGGGAGAGAGAGAGAGAGCGAGGGAGAGAGCGAGAGAGAGCGAGGGAGCGAGGGAGGGAGGGAGAGAGAGAGAGCGAGAGAGAGCGAGGGAGGGAGAGAGAGAGCGAGGGAGGGAGGGAGAGAGAGAGAGAGCGAGGGAGAGAGCGAGAGAGAGCGAGGGAGCGAGGGAGGGAGGGAGAGAGAGAGCGAGAGAGGAGAGCGGAGGGAGAGAGAGAGAGCGAGGGAGGGAGGGAGAGAGAGCGAGGGAGGGAGGGAGAGAGAGAGAGCGAGAGCGAGGGAGGGAGGGAGGGAGGGAGAGAGCGAGAGAGAGCGAGAGAGAGCGAGGGAGCGAGGGAGGGAGGGAGAGAGTGGGCAGAGAGCTGTCAGGAAAAACGGAGTGAGCACATGACATACGAAGAGAAACCCGCAGGAAGGGCGGGGCTGCGGTCGCGGCGACGTCTCGTCATCAGCGCTGGGGTTCGAGAGCCGCGGCCCCCGTGATTAGCTCTGATTGGCTGCGATGGGGGTCCGTCTGTGCCGGAGGTTTTCAAACCTGTCAACCATTCCCCCCGCCCCGAGCACCTCAGTGTGATCACCACTGTGTTTTGGGCGCTTGCATGTGATTGCACCGACTCAACAAGAAAGACTGAACGAGAGAGAGGAAAAGAAAGCAGGGGTGAGAGTGGAAAAGATGGAGATGGAAAAAAGAAAGAGAGAGAGACAGAAAGAAAGAAAGCCAGCAGAACCCCCACACACTCACACACACACACACCCCACCCCCCTTGGAGTGTCAGCAGTGGATCTGCTTATTAGCGGGAAGACTTTCGGAGACCAGAGTGAATTATGAATGAAATCGGGGGGGCCAGAAGAACATTCGCTGCATGAAAAAAAGTCTAAACTGGTTCTGAGCCTCTGGCTAACACTGACCTGTCTTAACCTTCACTCATAGCAGACGCGCACGCACCACGCGCGCAAACACACATTCGCAAACCCACACACGGCCTAAAATCTCCGAGACGCGTGCAGCTGTTCCTCCTTCGACTTCGTGTTCTCTTGTACGCTGGAGTGGAGAACGCTTGCAGCTGGAGTCAAAGCCCTCGTATTACAACCTGCCTCGGTAACGCCTTTGTTTCTGAGTTTGGGGTACCCGGCTTTGCGGAGCTTTTCAGCACGCGAAGCTCGGTCGCACAGGTGCTGCGCCGCCCACATGAAGCGATAAAACAACCCCGTCCGAGGGGAGAGAGAGACTCTGAGGTCTCCGTTTCGAGAGAACGGTTGGGGTGGAACCCGCGATAGGTCAAGTTCTCTGTCTCTTCGTATTAAGCAAAGGAGGATTGTTCGCGGCTGCCATCCGACTGCTGTGCCACTCCTGTGTGCACAGTTCCTTTGCCTCTGCAGGGTCCTCCCAGTCCATCTCAACCTTCAGGAGAGGAGGAGAGGACAGAAGAGGAAGCTAGCCGTCGAGTTGGACTCCATTTTTGTTTCTGTAAATAAACGTCGCAGTGTGCCAGCAAAGCCCGCGGCGGGAACGGATGACTTTCCTTTTTTTTTTCTCTCTCCTCCGTCTTTTTCATCTTTTCAATCTTCCCCCTCTTTTTCCTGCGCACCCATTTTAACTCCTCCTGTTAGACAGCCTGGGGAGGATTCAGAAACCATCTCTCACCTCAGACTGAGACACTGCTACGCCTCTAGGTGGTCGCTGTGTGTGTCTGTGTGTGTCTGTCTGTGTGGTCTGTGTGTGTTCTGTGTGTGTATATGTGTGTCTGTGTGTGTCTGTGTGTGTCTGTGTGTGTCTGTGTGTGTCTTTGTGTGTGTCTTTGTGTGTGTCTGTGTGTGTCTGTGTGTGTCTGTGTGTGTCAGTGTGTGTCTGTGTGTGTCTGTGTGTCTGTGCGTGTTTGTGTGTGTCTGTGTGTGTGTCTGTGATGTGTCTGTGTGTGTCTGTGTGTGTCTGTGTGTGTTTTGTGTGTGTCTGTGTGTGTCTGTGTGTGTCTGTGTGTGTCTGTGTGTGTCTGTGTGTGTCTGTGTGTGTTTGTGTGTGTATATGTGTGTCTGTGTGTGTCTGTGTGTGTTTGGTGTGTATATGTGTGTCTGTGTGTGTCTGTGTGTGTCTGTGTGTGTCTGTGTGTGTCTTTGTGTGTGTCTTTTGTGTGTGTCTGTGTGTGTCTGTGTGTGTCTGGTGTGTCTGTGTGTGTCTGTGTGTGTCTGTGTGTCTGTGCGTGTTTGTGTGTGTCTGTGATGTGTGTCTGTGTGTGTCTGTGTGTGGTCTGTGTGTGTCTGTGTGTGTCTGTGTGTGTTTGTGTGTGTATATGTGTGTCTGTGTGTGTCTGTGTGTGTTTG
>CM059318.1:15399992-15499564 GCA_030340685.1 Protosalanx chinensis
GAGGGAAAGGCAGCGGGGGAAGGGATTAGGTTGTTTCATATACCTGAGCTAAGCTAGCACGATAATGAACGTCAGCAAAAGTTCCCGTTCATTTTTGCGTTTAATGTATTTAGCCTCAGAAATTGTGAAAATAGCTTTGCGTCACGCATGGTGTGGAGTGATTGGTGATGATTCGGTGTAATTGAAAACAACAGCGAGCTGCGGCTGTAAATAGCATCATTACCCAGGAAAAGGACCGTCTACACTTTGTGGGGCGGAGACAGGATGTGGTCAGAGGGATCTACTGGCAACCAACCATTTACATCGTAACAGCAAGGGATAGCAGGATTGAACATGATAGGGTTAGGGTGGGTTAGGGTGGGTGCGGCTCAGCGGTTAAGGCATTGGGCTAGTGATCGGAAGGTTGTGAGTTAGATTCCCGGCTGTGGCTACATGATGTTGTGTCCTTGGGCAAGGCAATTCACCCTACTTGCTTCTTCAACATCTTAAAGAATCTTTTTTTCCCAAGCAACATGCATTTATTAACAGAAAGATATGGATAGTAACAGACTGGACGTGCATGATTCTGTTTTGTCCTTGGCGTAGCCTTGGATACACAGTATTCCCTTTTCATACGATCAGACGATGTTATAGTAGCCAGTTAATAAGTCTAGCCCACTGGTTACAGGTCTGGATGGCGGACATATCTTTAGTGTCATAAAAGCTGTTGTGCACTGAGCTGGTCCCTTGCGGTCCAGTGAGAGAGACATGGTCTGAACCCAGTCACTCTCTGCTTTAACACTCCCACACGCACCACTCCGATAGTGGGTCCTTCCGCCCAGGCCTTTTAAAACGGGCCTGTTTTCTCAGTTCTGTGGGCGAGTGTGAGTGTTTGACAGGGCGTTAATAGAGCTGCATCGCCTCGCCCTGCTGAGGCAGGTAGAATCCCCGCGTCAGACACGAAGGGAATAACGGCTCGGCATTCGCACGGAATCTCATTTGCCAACGCGGCGCGTGGTTATACAGAAATGGAGGGGTGAGCGGGCCATAGGAGGAGAGGGAGAGGAGGAGGAGGGGAGGGGGAGGAGGGGAGAAGGGGAGGAGAAGGGGAGGAGAAGGGGAGGAGAAGGGGAGGAGAAGGGGAGGAGTGGAGTGGGAGGGGAGGAGGAGGCTCCTTCTTCTGCCTCGTCAGATTGTCTTCTCTCAGCTTGATCCGGGTATTCTTCTAAACTGCCTGACGGGCGCAACGCAGCAGAGCTAAATAAAAACCCTGTAATGATGACAGCAGTAACACTATTCCCCTTCCCAAACCACCACCACCTCCCCCACCCACCCCATCCGTGTCTCCCTACTCAGGGGAGGCCTACTTGGGGGTGAGATCCCGCTTAATTAGCCTCTGGTGGTTGTGTGATCCGTGTTATCAAGGCCGCCTCCGGTGTCAAAAAACAGAGATGCTGAGGCCTGCCAGTATGCTATCGTGCGATGGCCCCCGTTATTGTTAGGGAGGATTGTGGAGGATGGGGGGTGAGCCTGGAGGCAGTGGTGATGAATAGGCTGGAGAGACAGGTGTTTGGTGGTGCGGAGGTGGGGAGGTGGGGCCTGGGGCAGCTACATAAACACAGGCTGTCAGGAGGTGACTGAAACCCAGCACGAGGAGGGGGTGGATAGGCCAGGTGAGGGGCCATATGCTGGAGGTACAACCAGCCCCGTACAGCACAGTTTACAGAACCATTGAAGTAACTGTTGGAATTGACCGCAACAAATAATGGCACAACATAAAGGATACGAAAGAGGACAGAAAACAAATTTAAGTTCACTGCCGCTCTTGACTAAAGAACTCCATTACGTTTGGAGATTATAAACACTGAGTGAGCTAACGAAAGCCTGGTGGATAAGGGATCCTAGTCTGGTGTGGAGAGAAGCCACAGAGAATACAAAAATACCAAAATAAATTATGGGATGCCAAGCGATGTTAGAATTCAGCGCACAGGCCCTGTGCGAGAACACATCTGAAAACAGCGGAAACTTTCCTCAGCCCAACTTCATCTCCCGCCTCTGGCGACCAGCCTGCGGTTCGAGGCAGCGGGAAGCGGTTTTGACAGCTATTAGAGATAGCTGCAGTGAAACCTTCTTATTTGCTCATTTCTGCCACAGTGAATTCGATGTTTGTTAATCTTGCATAGCGAATAAACCCCCATTCTGATTCTGATTCTCAAACCGACTAGACACAGTAATCAAGTCGGAGAGCGTTCTTTGACAAGCAAAAACTAGAAGCAGGAGAACTTGGAACCCTCCTTCCTTCCACAGCCTCCATCTCACCGTCAAGGGCCGTTCGGAGATCCGTTCTACCCACAAGGCGTGGCCGAGGTCTGAATAAAAATGGCAGGTTAGGATGGACAGGAGGTCAATGCAGTGTGTCATCAGCGCGAACGTAGAATCTGGGGTCTCAGACGTGAAGCGAGGAAAGATGACTACCAGAAGGCTGGGCAAAGAGATCAACTGTATATTCAACTGTATATTCAGGAACATGCATACTGTGCATAGGCCTACGTCCAGGACCTGGATCATCCAGGTAAAGATCCAGAGGTTAGGTTAGGAGGATGTATCTCTGTTCCATCCCTTCCGCCTCCCTGCCTGTGTGCAGACAGACTGGCTGGGGACTCTGTCTGAATGCCACCCGTCTGGCAGCATGCCTGGACGTTAAATGTCATTGGAAAAAAGCCACAAAACTTTCCCCAACAAAAGTTGAAGTCACGGTCTTTGATCAAAGAAGAGGGGCTTCTGATTGCTTGGGATTACGGAGGGGTTGTGTGGGGGGGGGGGGGGGGGGGGGGGGGGTGGTGGGGCTTTACACATTTGCATGTATTCATTTAGCAGACCCTTTTATCCGAAGCGACTTCCAAGAGAGGCCTTACGCAGGTCGGGAAGAAAGAGAATTGTCCATGGCCACCCTCCTCTCTCTCTCCTCCTACCCCCCCTCCGCTCCCTCTCCTCTCGCGTCACAGCGTCAAGGCTTAGGGGATTGATCGAGGCCCCGGCCGGGTGTGGATCGCTTACGGTAAGGCGACGCCAGGCTCCGTGCTGCAGCACGGCCCCCGGGGCAGCAGGGAAGGGAAGGAGATCCGCTGACGGATCGTATCACGACCAGGATCCTGTCTGGATGATGCCGACGTCTGAATCCCTTCTGTTGCTCTTTCCACTGTACCTCGCTGTACCCTCTCTCTCTCTCTCTCTCCCTCTCCCTCTCTCCCTCTCTCTCTCATTGTCGTTCGCGCTCTGATTCTCGCACTCTCGTCTCCAGCATCTCTGTCGCTTCGCTTCTTTAACCCTGCCTGTCTCTCCCTCGCACACACACACACACACAACATACAGAATTCCACATTGTGAGGATTGTTAGGCAGCCCTTGGTATAGTCATATTAATTGGGGGCTAGTGTGTGTGTGCCCTTGGACATAGAGCTGGTGGGCTCCTGTACACTGGGCATCTAGTGGCCCCTGGAGGGTCCCTACTAACCCTAACCCTAACCCAATCATAGGGAGGATTCGCAACCATGATCAACCCCAAAACTATTATCAATGGGGCCCTCAGACCAGACGCACAGATCACAGAGTACAGCGACAGGACTGTGAAATGACGCTCTTTTAAAGCCCCCTCCTCTCGTGTTCTCTCATCCACCTGTGACAGACGATATACATACTTTCGCTCTCCCTCCATTCCTTTCCCTGCCTCCCTCTCTATCTATCTCCATGGCCCGGTGTTCCAGGGAGAAGACAGTGCCATCATTCACCAGCTCCCTCCTCCGCCAAGCACGGTAGTAAAAAGTGCATGCAGTCTGCGGTGAATGGGGAGGCACACACGCGCGAACATACACAGACACACCCACACACACCCATGCACACCGACACACACACACAGCCATGGCAGGAATCCAAAAATCTCATTTGCATGGCCAACAGTTAGTACCTCAAAGGTGGCTTGTTAGGCAGGCCAACACAAATTTCATTAACCTCAGGGTTAAAGCACTCTGCGCTTCTGCTTCCCTTCTCTCCCTCGCCCCTGCCTCCCTTCTCTCCTTCCTCCCCTCAGTCCCTCTCCTCTCACTCCTTCTCTCTGTCCTTGCTCCCTGTCCCCTTCCTCTCTCCTCTCTCCCTCTCTCCCCTCTCCCTCTCCCCTCGCTTCCTCTCCCCTCTCTCCTACTTCCCCTCCCTTTTTTAATGCCCTTCCCCAAGTGCATTAAGGAGGAAATGAACTAAAATACTGAAGGAAGACTCGGTTTGTTTGTGTGTGTGTGTGTGCCTGTGTGTGTGCGGGAGTGTGTCTGTGTGTGTGTGTGTGTGTGTCTGCGCGCACGTGTCCAAGGTCCAGTAAATTGCGTCGTCTTGCCTCAGTTACAGCACCAGGAACATTTCTCATCTGAATCAGACCAGCAGTGAGAGTTCCTGTGTATGCCAGATAAGCTCTGCCGAGATTCACCACTAAGCCTCCACCAGTCTCACTGCTCTCCTGGAGAAACCTAGACTGCCTGTCTGCCTGCCTGTCTGTCTGCCTGCCTGTCTGTCTGCCTGTCTGTCTGTCTGTCTGCCTCTGTCTGTCTGCCTCTGTCTGTATGCCTGTCCATCCACCCGTTTGAGCAAGTGTGTGTGCGCATCCTTACAGCTGCACCACAATGTTTACCATCAAAGGCATTTTTATTCCTAGCGCTTTTAACCATGACGACCATGAGAGCTAAAATTAGGGAGAGGTGACATCGGAGGGCAGTGTTGCCATGACAGCCAACCGGCCTGTGGGTATTGACGATAGAGCACAACAACGCGAATCCACTTGCAGTTCATTAATCCATGACATTTCATGTGGACCCACAGTTGCCGCTGTGTGTTGGTGTGGAGTGGAAGGAGAAGGTTCATACCATGGTCAAGCCTGACTGGATTTTAGGATATGGAATTGTGGAGGAATATCCTTCTATAAACCCAGAGAGCACCGGGGAATATTCTGCCATTCACATTTGCATACGTGTCCTAAATGCTGTCTCCTAGGCAACGACCCATCCTGCTGTTGGTGACTCTTGAGACCTCTTTGCCAGTGCCTTGCTCCCGAGGTGTTGCACTGAATATGTTGCGTTTGTGATTGTCTGTGTGTGTGTGTGTGTGTGTGTGTTTATGTAAGCATATGTGTATTTGTTGTGATTCCTAACTTGGAATCCTAATTAGCCCAGCCCAGCCAAGGCCCAGCAGACATATGGCTAGAAAACAGAGGTCTGGTCTTTTTGACTGATCAACCACATAATATGGCTCTCAAATGGATATCAAACCTTGTTTGTCGACACACATTTTGAAGAACATTTTAACAATTATCCACACATCTAAACTGACTTGTTTTACACCAGACAGACTTGTTGTTTTTATGAACTTCAGTCAGACTCCTTTACTAGTTGCTCCTTTGTCTATAAGTGAAGCACCTATGGAGGCAGATGATGCCCTCTCCAAGCCTCACAGGCTACCGTATTTTTCGGACTATAGGGTGCATTTAAAAGCCTTTATTTTTCTCAAAAAACGACACTGCGCTTTATAATCCGAAGCGCCTTATATATGGATTAATTATTTTGTTTACTGACCTCTAAGCGATTTTTGTGTGGTACAAGGCGCTCACGGCGCTAAATCAAAATGTTTTAGTACGACTTTGGTAAACTACAAACCCGCACCGCTTGCAGAATTACGGCTACCGTAGCCAGGAGCGTCGCGAAGTAATACATACTGTGCTTCACCATAATATTATTTGACTGATTTATCTGACAGTTTTTTTCCCGCTTAATGCGCCTTATAGTCCGGTGCGCTTTATATATGAAAAAAGATCGAAAATAGACCATTCATTGAAAGTGCGCCTTATAATCCAGTGCGCCCTATAGTGCAAAAAATACGGTAATCTTCTAACATCTCTAATAATGCTGTTTGCCGACTGGCCGACTGGCCGGGTAAATGCCTGCTGCTAAAATCAGGAAAGAGAAGGAGACCATATTTTTTATATATCATTTTTCATAATTTTCCACACATTAAGCGTTAAATGAGATACTCTCTACGTATTGTAAATCGGATGTGTATGAAAAAGCATCTCGCTACAAACAATGAAAATGCGATTTCCTCTCAGTTCTGGTGCTTTGCAGGCAAATCAGGCCCCCAGATCACACAGATCATCTGACATAACTAGCAACGGGAGTCCTTCAAATGATTCAAGTGATTAGGTGGACTGGATATACATGGGGGTCACAGAAGGCAGACTGACATACCCACCCTCTAACTATACTGTCATCTCAAACCTGCCTCGCTTCTTCAAGAACGAGCTCACCCAGGTTGAAAAACCCTTTTCTGATCCTCTGCCTGCCCTACATGGCATTGATGCTATTGCTTCATACGTTTGGCAGAGGCTTCCTTCCAAAGCAACTTAAACGCATTACATAGTGAGCAACAAATCCAAAAGCAGACATGCACAAGCCTACAACCGGATGCAGCAACGTTGTGTCTATGCATTGTATCAGTCTTAGGCCTGGTTACTGGTCCAAATGAGAGATTCGACCCCACCCCTCTTTTTTACAACTTCTGGGGGAATAAGAACCATGTACTGGTTTGTTCACCAGTACATGCTGTACACAAACATCTTCCCTCCCTGTTCCTAGAGCAACAGGCGATGTTCTATCTACACCCATCCGGCGGAGTGATTGACAGGTTGTGACCTCGGCACCAGCAGTCTTTTCATTATTGATAAGCCGACATTCTCTTACTTCGACCTGGCTGCCTACTGTGACGCTGCGCCACACAATGTAGGGAAGCGATGTTATTGTTTATTTACGACTGGATGTTTTTCCTCGCTTCTCATCCGAATAGGCAGATCATCGTGATGCATCATGAGACAGGCAGGGTATGAGATTAGAGAAGGAAAACCACGCACCAAACCACCCGCAAGCTTTGGGGTTTCAATCAACTGGATCGATTCGATTCGGCTCGGTAATGATTCAGTTCGGTAATCGTTTGAATTATGAGGTCGGATTCCTTAATGAACTGAGTCAGATGTAACTTTTGCAAGAATGACGGTACCTTTTCCGTAGTTGAAATGGAGTTTGATAGCTTTTCCCTGGTTGATGTGCAGGTAGGTGAACCACACGGCGAAGGTGAGCAGAACCAGCAGAAGCAGAAGTTTGAACTGCTTCCGAATCTTCTTCACGGGGAAGCGCAGCATCCTGGCTGGAACATCCTCCGGTTACCGGCTGCAGAAACGGAGAGAGAGTCAGGATCACACCTCGTCATCGGACCATATCAAAACGAACAGGCCTAATGATGTCCAAGACAAACCCGGCTGTGGTGAGTTTCTTAGTCTGGGACTATTTGAGGCTTTTAGTGGGGGTTTACAATAACGTCAGTGGTTCTGGGTTAACCTGGGTTCGATCGATCAGTCTCAGGGTTAGAGGTCAAGACACTCATCCACGACCCATTAGGAAGGGATCGGTGAATGCGCACATGAGGTTCAGTACCTCCAACAAGGTTAAGAAGCACTGTTCTACACTCTCACTCTTACAATGTAGGAGTAAAAAAAACGTGACGCCGGGAGCTTGCAGACAAAGCAGTCCAGCCAGGGGCGAGGGGAGGGAAAGGGCGGCGGATCAAGACTCAGTGTGGCTGGGAGCCACAGAGGAGCAGTCCGGCGATAATCTATCCAAATCCCCCTCTTGCTCTGGCTTCGCTGACACCAGATCATCACTGATTATGTGAAACGGCCACTCACGCTGAGATCATCCCCTGGGATTTAAGGCGCACTCAAGTGCACAGCGCCCCGGCAAAAGGCTGGGGGTTCGTGGGAGCTGAAAGTCTCCAAACCTCGCGTGTGCGGATGCTTTGTCACTAATGCCTATAATAATAATACATTTTATGTATAAAGCGCTTTTCAAGGTACTCAAAGTCGCTTTACAGACAATAAAATCATCATCAAAGTTTCACATTAAAAAACATAGTAAACATTGACACGGTACACTCATCACATATTAAAAGCAGTTCTAAAAAGGGGAGTTTTGGTTTTGGATAATCGTGGATTGACTTTAGCCTACCACCAGTACCAGGCACGTTAACAGTGAACTATAAGCTCCTTCCATACCGATGGTGAAGTAAAAGCCTGGCCCCAGTAAGACTGTAGCCCCTTGCATTGAAATCAGACTTCTAGGCGACCATGTGTATGCTTAGGATAAAACTGTATGCCACTTTAGAATTGTTAAACAGTGCAAAATATTTTATAATTACATATATTGCATATATTGCATATATTGCATATATACTGCATAATTGTATAACTACTTTATAATTGCAACTTTGTAATTGTTAAACAGTGGGAAAATATTTCAGCCATTGCAATCTCTCTGCTCCCTAAAGTGATAGGCACAGTTAAAAGGAGAATATTGGTAGTGGTAGCCTGATTAATCATGGTAATGGACCAGTTGGACAGGGGCTCCTCGTCTATTCCCACGGGCAGATGGATCAATTGTCACCCTGGTCTGTTAAAGCCCCCCAGCGCTGACACATGATCCTCACCCACCAAAACCTGGTTTAACAACAGTAGCGAGTAGTCCTGGAAGCGCACCGGTGGTCAGGTGAAGGGGGCTACATCAACGTGCCCGTGCGATCCGGGATCCGGTAAACCTCTTCAGAGGTCCATGTGCACCTTCACTAACCTCTGGTGCATCGTAGACTACGGATAAACCTCCAGGGTCCCAGGCTGGTCAGCATCCGCCGAACAGAACATCCATGCAAGCCCCCCCCCCAGGCTGAACAACAACATCCGAATCCCGATGCGTTACAAGGATGCTGGCCAAGATAGACTGGGCAGGGTTGTCATTTCAATCTTCATTTTTGGGGGGGATTTGAACGCTGAAAAGAAGAATCGTCTTTCTCCTCTGTTTCCACCTTGCAGATCACATGACCGAACCGGAGCTATCCATTTACGGAGTCGCGGGAAATGATTTAATACAATTTACTTTAGTTCTCCTAATACAGAGGGTATCATGATCCCCCGTGTCCACCGATCCGTCCGCTCCTCTTCGCCCATCAATTGAGCGTTTTAAAGATGCTGGGCAACCGAACTTGGGAGGAGCCCTTGATTGACAGATCCGTTATCCAATAGCAGCCTCTGGTTTGTAAAGAGGTGGGATGACGACGTTGCCTGCAGGTCTTGAACTGTTGCCCCTAAATAATGGGAAATTAGTGCCTAATGCACTTAATCCAAGAACCGTTATCTAAAATAGTTGTGTTATAGAGCGTATTATTATTCAGTGTGTAATATGTGCCATGAGCTAAAGAAAACAGAGACAGAGCAGTTTCAAAGGGCAGTTTTTCCCGTAGCTTACATATTACTACTTTGAGCATAAACAAATATATAAGCCTGTATATATAAACACGGGCCCACTGTGTATGTTTGACACATCAACATTAGAACATTTACCTGTGGATGACGGTGTTACTCTGAGACGCGCTGGAGTGCCGCCTGTTGGTCAAAGAAAATAAACCTACTCACCGCCATGTGTTCTTAAAGATAAATCAAATAGTAAAGAACCTCAGTTTTTTTCGAAATCCAACTGGTTTTCCGCCCGTCTTGGAGGTTTTTCAAACGTCTGCTTTTATGTAATGTGTATGAACTGCGAATGCAATTACGTTCATCTGGACGATGTGTATCCTAGATGTGCGTGTTTCAGAACCGTGGACATTTCCCCCACACCTGGCGTGAGAGTTTGAGATAGTTTCAGTCATTTCCTCAGAGTAATAGCCTACATTTTAACACGCAATTTACAGCATGCCAGAAGTGGACTGCGTCACTATTTCCAGAGATGCAGGATTCCTGTTATGTATCTTGTGCTGTGTTTATGGAGTGTTTTTGCTCGAATAAAGATATATTTGACAAACTTTTTTTGTGTCCTTGTTCACGTGTGTCTTCATTCGACAGGTGTAGAATTGTCTACAACAATGTTCAAAGCAAAAAATATATATACAAGGAGTAAGAGGGTAAGAAATTAAATCCACATCCATCTATATTGTAGTTCCACTGTCACTAAGCCTGGCATGAGAATCTGTCCACAGGACTCTGTTGTCCCATCTGTGCTCCTGGTAGTGACCATGTCTCAGGACCTAATCCTTCATCTCCACAGATTAAAGGTAAAACTCACAACAAACTTGAACGGAAGGTTGTGAGATCGAGCCCCTGCTGTGGCTATATTACTTTGTGTCCTTGGGCAAGGCACTTCACCCTACTTGCCTCGGGGAGAATGTCCCTGTACTTACTGTAAGTCTCTTTGGATAAAAGTGTCTGCTAAAATGAATAAAAATGTAAATTTGGTTCAAGGTCTGACTGATGCAGGATGTCAGGATGTCCTTGGAGACCTGAACCTTGATCATATGTATTTTTTATTTGGGGATTGCGCTCCTTGAGGTGATAGGGATGGTCATAGATACAGTATGGCAGCAATTCTGTAAATGTAAATAATAAATGTAGGTACTACTGATTGGGAGAATTCTCATGAGAAATATTTTCTTGAGTGCTCTTTCCGCCTCCTTTATCCTTTCAGAATGTAAATGCAATTTACATAGATTTGTAATTCTATACTGCCCATAAGCTTGATTCCCCCCACCTCTCTCTCTCTCTCTCTCTCTCTCTCTCTCTCTCTCTCTCTCTCTCTCTCTCTCTCTCTCTCTCTCTCTCTCTCTGTTGCTGCCTCTGGATACCACTGGCATCTGTCTGTATTCTCCAAGGATCATCATGGATGGATAGATCTGGGCCGAGGGGAGGGGACTAGGTGGTGATTGATGTGGGCTGACGGTGATGAGCTGTGTTGATTGATGTGGGCTCAAGGTGATGAACTTCTGCGGAGTGACGTGGGCTAAAGGTAATGAGTTGTGGGGAGGGATCTGTGTGGGCGGGGTCAGGTGTGTGTTTGCGGGGGTGCTGTGTTGGTGGGGGGCCGGCATGAGCGACAAGAGCGAGTTCAGCACACGTGACACCTTCCTGGCCAGAGTTACAGGGGCAACCGCGGGTGGGCTTGCGTATGGGCCAGCACAAGGATCCACGGGTGGACGGACCAAAAACGGTCGAAAAACGTAAACGTTCCTAGAACGATAACCTTCGGTATCCTTCCTTCTTCCTGTTTTTTTGTTTTCCCGCTCAGCAGGGGGATGATAGCTTGAGCTCAGCTGAAGTGTAATGTGGATTAAAGGTTGTAGCTCCTCCATCCTGGCTCTGAAGGGCCCTCTGCACCCCGGTTTCCTAGTTAACAGGTGCAGCCTGTCCTGCTGTCACCAAATCTGTCTGCCTGCCTGTCTGTCTTCTGGCCATCTGTGTGTCTGTCCAATGTCCTTTCTGCTCCACTGAGCCTTATCCCTGCAGATTGCTTTCTTCAGATAATATTTGGCCATGTTTATAGATGAGTGAAATCAGAGAATGACACAAGAGGGGAGATGGAAAGGAAAGCCAGAGGAGCAAGGAGAGAGGACAGGAAGAGCGAGAGTAGAGGAAGGAGGATAAGGTGAGGATTTTTGAAGGACACAGCGCACAGAAAGTCATGCTGCATTTATGGTTGCATCTTTCTGTCCCAGCATCATTCTCTTATCTATTATCGTACCATTTCATATTGATGTGAAGATACACATTAAACAGTGAGCGAGCTGTTAGAGTTGGAATTCAATGGTTCAGGAAAGATTCATATTGATTTTGTGACTGCGTCTCAGTGCCTAAGCATTCACACAGTACTCCAAACACACGCACACACATGCGCACACACCGCACACTCCTCGCCGACTGCCTTACATAGTCAAAATTATTTGAGGGTTCAGCATCCCCGGAGATGTACAGAGGCAGTTTTGGACATCTGAGATGCCTGACATCAAGGCTTTAGCCCCGCCTTCTAGGTCTCTTCAGAAGACATTCCATGTGGAACTCTGGGGTCTCCTGTCAATCTGTGTGGAACTCCAGGGCATTCTGGAGTTCCGTAAAGAAGTAAGACATCCCATTTAACTCGGAGACAGCCCTCCTTTCCGAACAGGTGATGCAGCTAAATGTGGCTCCAACTGGGCCTGCAGCCGGCAGCCTCCCATTACTGCTAATGATCCCATCAAGATCCTGATCTCATCATTCTCCTGTCTCCTCAGCTTCTCTTCTGAGAACATGACGCCTACGGTCCCAGGCTTATCACACACCGAGGCGGTTACTGAGATTGTGTCAAGACTGCGACACCTAGCTCACTCGACGGGCTAGAGTTGTCGTTAAAGCTCTCGTTTTTCAGCGAGTCTTTTAACTTGAAGCAAAACATCCATCTGGTCCTTCCGAGTGTACTGTCTCTTTCAGTCAGTTGTCTTCTACATGGCTTGACAGGGAAGGGAGGAGACCGTTGTTATTGGTTTTAGAGAGTCCGCGTCTCCGTTAGAGACGTAATTCAGACGGGACTTGAGCAGCACGGAATGAGGCGCCTCAGAGTCGTTTACTTGTTTGTTTTTTTTCGGGCCTGAGCGAATGGATGTGCACAGAAGGAGAGGAATCTAGGTCATTTCTCCTCCATCATTAGTATGCCAGCCAGGTGTAGCACAAAGAGGATTAGAGAGAGAGAAAATAATGCTTCTGGGCTCTCTTCTCCTACTGAGGGAACAATCATACTTAACTGCTAGAATCCCCTGCACCCCTACATCACTGTGTCCATTCAGATGCCAAGGGGTATAAGCTGTTGCAGAGAAAGGTTAGTCATTACTTTCTGAAGGCCAGCGTTGATATCCTTGTCTAACCTGGCTCTTTCACCCAAGATGAAAAGTAGGCTAGTTGACGACTGAAATAGATCAGCTAAGAGAGAGAAAAGGAGAAGGAACAGGATGTATTCAGTCATACTCCGGTCATTACAGGTGGACTGACGATGCCAAGAGAACTTAATGCTGATAATGTCCTGTTTGTCCATCTTCAATGAAACCACTTCAAACTTCCATCTGGACATTCTCTCTACTCGATGTTCTAAAGACGTTGGTTTTTTACCCAATCCTGCAGCATTCAGCGCCATATGGTCTCAGATTTTACGGAAGCACATAGCATTACATGACTCAGCTGCAACATGACCTTCCTACATAACCTTCCAACTTTATTTGCCACTGAGAGGCTACTGGTTTTGCAGTAAGACATAGAAATTGGCGGTGAAGTCACCATCAAATGTATGTAGCAGAACTGTTTGTTTTCAAATACTTTTCATCTGTAATACGATATCCTTGAACACACCCTCATAGCAGATAGCATTCAAGTTCAGACAATCGATAGTTTTTCTATGGCAGTCGACAGAGACTGAGGTCCTTCAACATGTGCTCCCAAAATATCTTCTCCATCAGAGGGCCTTGAGGGCTTCATAAGAGGAGTGGGCCCCTGTGGAGAGCTAGTCTTGACAGATCTGGGGGAGATGACTGCATGGTCAGCCCTCGTCCTGCCTAGTCCAGCCCAGCTCAGCACACCTCTATCCCGACCTAGCCCAGCCCTGCCCTTTACACCCCCTTGCATTGACAAACCCAGATTAGCCTATCCCTGCCCATCCCAATCCACCCAAGGTCCCTTCAGTCCAGCTCAGAGCCTTATTTGTCCAGTACTGGGAGCCAGCAGTTGCTAACCATAGCTTGGTAAGAGCAACACAGATCCCTGGTCATCCAGAAAGAACAAACCATTCAGGTACATCAAAGTGCGGCTCCTTTCATCCCACAAAGAAGCCAGACCCTTGCGATATTAACCACAGCTGCCTGAAAACTTGACCTGGAGCCTGTGGATTTAAAGAACATACCTTCTTCTCACTGAGGTAAGAAATAAATATTGATATGTTGGTAAACTATGAGATTAAAAGTTTGCAGAAAAAGGAGGGAAGGAGGAACAAGAGAGAGAAAATACAAATAATGTTATGAAGTTCTGCAGTGTTTGAGAGAGAGAGAGAGAGAGAGAGAGAGGGAGAGGGTGAGAGAAAAAGAATGAGAGACAGATGGAGCAAGATATATATATATATATATATATATATATATATATATATATATATGTAAAACTTCCACCGGTGTCTGTGCTCAGCTCTCACAGCACTCAGTGTGGTGTTGAAGTCATCATCAAAGGCTTCTTTCCGGCTCCCGTACGGAGAGGATTTGTCTGGTTCCCTTAGAGGAGCTCTAACACTCTCAGGACTGATTAGGTTTTTAATCCAGGCATGTGCCTGACATGGAACAAACTACACTTGTTGTTTACTTCTCTTTGACTAATTACCAATCCTTCCCTCTTTCCCCTGGTTCATCATGGGGCAGACACAGCGCAGCCAAATGTATTATATCAGTGGAACATACATAAAAACACATAATATACATGGGCAAAATAAGCCGTTGCTCTTACACAGAAGCACACACACTCCAACACACACACACGTACATATTTGCACTCCATCATTCGGCCTCCATAGTAGAGTGGTGAGAAGTGGCTCGTTGTTTGAAAACCGACACAGCGAGTGACATTTAGCCTTCCGCTTAATTATGGGAAAAGGGGTTTACGCCTAGAGATGCAGGTAATCTTCTCAGGAGAGGAAACTCCTGTTTTAATATGCCCTCTCAGCCTTTCACTCAGCCTTGATACACACACTCACCACACACACATCATACTAACATAACACACTCACCACCCACACACCACTGAAAAAACCACGCGTAGGCTACAGTGCATCGCACACACTACATACAAATGAAGAAACATCATACACAACCTTTAAAGTGCAGAGTGGAAACATACTGACAGTTCATCTCACCTATGGAGGCCGTTATCTCTCAAAGCAGTTCTGAAGCTTTCTTTTTGAACTGAATCTGTATTATTTCAAATCAAAGGTCGTCTTGTCTGTGGTGAAGGGGAATGAGAGAGCAAAGAGAGGCGAGCTGGTTGTGTGCGCCAAGAATGGAAGTGTATTTCAATCGTCTTTAGAGTGTGTTTCTGAAAACACAAACCCAATTACTTCTGAAATGGAGGGTGATATTGTACAGTCACACACAGACTCTCTCACAAAGACACACTCTGACACACACACACACATGCACACACACACAAACACACACAGGGGCATCTGGCTGAATGATGATTACCTCTTTTAACACCAGAGCAGGCCCGGGGTCTGGAGCTTGCCCAATTGCTGGAACAGTTGTGTCTCCATCTTCCCTATTCTTAATAGAAGCAGCTGTGTACAGCTACTGTGATAGATTCAAAGGATAATCATCTACTACCAAATTAAACTATGAAAACATATATTTCCATTTTATCTCGTTATCTCTCTATATCTATTTACCTATCTGCATCTGTCTTAGTCAGACTCCCAGTGTTCTAACTCGACATACGACAGATGCCGTTTATGAACCATTCAACACCCCAGCAGTCACCAGATCTTTTCTTGCTGTAGGCTGCTCTGGACCACCACACAGCAGAGGTCCTCCAGATCCACGGGGACATGATGGAGAAGGCAATGGAGACGAAAACAGAGACTGAGGGAGGGTTGGAGAGTAAAATGGAGAACGAGATGAAAACAGAGATTGAAGGAGGGTCGGAGATTAAGATGGAGATGAAAACAGAGATTGGGGGAGAGTTGGAGAATAAGATGGAGAACGAGATGAAAACAGAGATTGAAGGAGGGTCGGAGATTAAGAGGGAGAACGAGATGAAAACAGAGATTGGGGGAGAGTTGGAGATTAAGATGGAGAACGAGATGAAAACAGAGATTGAGGGAGGGTTGGAGATTAAAATGGAGAACGAGAGTAAAACAGAGATTGAGGGAGGGTTGGAGATTAAGATGGAGAACGAGAGTAAAACAGAGATTGAGGGAGGGTTGGAGATTAAGATGGAGAACGAGAGTAAAACAGAGATTGAAGGAGGAACGGAGATGAAGATGGGCAATGAAACAAAAACAGAGACTGAGACTGAGGACAGGTTGGAGGTGGGGATTGAGACAAAAATCGAGATGGGGGGAGGGTTGGAGATGGAGGAGATGAAGATGGAGACGGAGAAAGCGATGAAGATGGAGATGGAGAAAGCGATGAAGATGGAGATGGAGAAAGCGATGAAGGTGGAGAAGGGTAAAGGTCTAGAGCGGATGGGGATGGAGCATTTGACGGAGGTGCGCATGTCTTCCTCCCGCTCCTCTTCCTCAGCTTGCTACAGCGTGAGCTCCACAAAGACGCACAAGACCTCTCAGACGAAGAGTGTAGTAGACGGTAAGGAAGCCCACCACCTGTCTCATTTCATCCATTAACCTAGTCGTTTTATGACTGTTCAGGGCACCCTTTATTATTTATAGTTTTCTTTGACTCATCTCTCAAAATGTATAACAATCACAGAAACAGCCAAAGTGTATTTTCATGTCTTAAAACAAATGTTTAGTTCTACGCTGGACTAAGTCAAAACACTTCATGCCTGAACTGCTGTTTGTGACCCAAAGTCCTTTGAAATGTCTGTCCGTGTGCGTTAACTTGTTACTGTGTGGTTTATCAACACAGAGCACTCTGTAGTCCAACGTAAGATCTCATCTGTGGTGGAGTCCTTCAGCCAGGTGCAGAAATCCCCTCACGTACCAAAGGGGGAGTCCGTCCCAGATTTCGAGGAGAGACCACGCCCCATCACTGCCCAGGAGGGTGAGAATCACCCCCGCCTCCAACCTTAAATAATACCCTGACCTAATATCCCTGGCAACAGCCCATGTCAATCTAGACGGCCAAGACTTAGGAAAGAGGATGATGTTTGCTGATTTGCCTCTTTATGGTCTATTACAATGGCGGGAGTATGACTGTTAAGACCTTGTCACTGTTGCTGTATGGTTGGACTGGCAAAGCAAGACTGAACAGGCAATTTATTTGCTTTAAATGGAATACCCTATGAATAAGAATGCTAACATCACTTACCAGCCAACCATACTGGAATACGCAATTGTGGTGGTCAATTTTAGTGTTCAAGTGGAACTTGCTGCGGTATGGTGCAGGGGTAATGTGCAGCTGTAGGGTTCAACAGTAGTACACAGTTGTAGTGTGCAGCTGTAGCATTCAACTGTGACCTCCAGGTGTCTGTCATGCTGAGTACTGCTTTCTGCTCTACATCCTGGAGGTGTGCTGGAGTCTGATCTGTGCTGGCTACACCAGTGAATTATAGATTAATAGACTCTCAAAGCTAGAATCCAAGCTGTCACAGCACAGAGTGGAGCAGCACAGTGACCTTATACTGGTCATTAGTATTCTGTGCTGCGCTGATCTGCTAGCTTTCTAAATCTGACCGTAAAGAGATGAGGAGAGCAATACTGGTCTTAATTTAGGCCACTTTCTCCTTAGGCTAGTCCCAGATTCAAGACTAATGAAGACTTTCAAAAGAGTATCTTGACCTTCACTTTAATATCCTGGCAAACACGTAATCATTCTCGATCTGTTTTCATGGTTGTTCAAAAGATAAGGAGCAAATTATTTAGTAGAATCGTTCTTCTTCATGTTCTTCATGTTATTCTATGTTGATGGAGTGATGAAATCACACAGGGTTTTCTGACTGTCCAACCAGGGGACAAGGTGGCCTTTAAGGTGAAGGTGACAGGGACGCCCTCACCCACTGTGACTTGGGAGAGAGCCAGCGGAAAGCCACTGTCTGAGGGAACCAAGACCTTCTACGATAGCATCAACAAACAGCACATCCTAAAAGTGAGCTGGCCACCTCTTAACATGTGTTTTTTTTACAGAAAACATTTGGGGACCGATTGAAATTGGACTTTTTTGTGCTGCGACATGCTAGTCAAGTGCATCAGACCTTTTGGAGAGCACCTAATCCGTCATTAGACATCAGACACGTTTTCTCTGCTCAGTTCTCCTGTTTGGATGTTTCACCTGAGGAGTTGAAAGCGGTTGTTAGCTGGTCTTCTGGAGCGAGTCCTCCAAACCCTGCTGTGATAAGGCTTTTTGATGAATATAAATGAGAAGGGGGCGCCAGCAACTCTGGTGCATGTCACCTTTATCTTCTCCCATTTACCTCAGGATGAATGGTACCGATCCATCTTGTAACGAGGCGTCTCTGATGCTAACAGCACATATAGAAGCCAGCGATTCCTAACAGTCTCCCAATTAGCCAAGGCACACCAAGCATTCTCAGGACTGTCAGCTAGCTCAGCTCTTCATGCATCACAGGGAAAACAAGACCAGGGAGGGAAAGGAACAGGGGAAAACCAGATCCTTTTATCTCCGACATTCTGGGGTGGATTTCGCGTAGTTTTTCACCCCAGCCGGAGAGCTTAAGTGAAGTCTAAATAGCCATTATAAAGCAATTAACTTGTGGTGGCTGACATATGCAGCTCTCGTTGCCATCTGTTGTACTGGGAAAGGGATGCTGAAAGTTGTGGCACTTAGCGTTCACAAGATTTATCTGGCACAAGAGCGCCTTTCCCTGGTCAATTCGGGGACTGCATGAGGACACCGATAGGAGTTGAAGAAAGCCAGGCCTCACCAGGTATGTGCTTCACAGGGACTATGACCTTCAGGCCTGTGCAGAAGCCTCCCCTCCTCCCTTTCCAATCGACACAGGAATACAGGGGGAGCGGAGAGAGGGGTGGGCATTTTTTAATAAAAGTGTCCGAATGTGAAATTAACTTACCAGACATGTATCCAGGAAGGAAGAATAATGAAAAGCGGCCGGCTATCGGTGTGCAGCCTAGACATGCCACAGTCCAATGGAAATCAATATTGTTTTCACGTTGGACTGCCTTTCACTAGATAAAGAGTCTGGCCATGGAAGATGCCGATGTCTACAGGTGCACTGCCTCCAACGAGCATGGAAATGCCATCCTCTCTCTTTCCCTCACAGTGACAGACAGTAAGTCCATCACTCTTAAACCGTGTGCTAAAAGTTCCAATCGATTTTGTCTCTGTGAAAAGTTTGTGAAAAATGCCTCGCAAAGTCAATGGTGTCATGCTGACTGACAAGACTGGCATGAATGAACTCACCTAAAGAAATAGTGTCTCATAGCTGACTGACAGCATTGTTTTCTTGTCTTCTAGATCCAGCGATGGACTTCAAAAAGATGCTTAAAAAGCGGTGACAGCCCTCACCCTTGCACTGCCCTACATTTCCACTTGCAAACTGTTCTGGAAAGAGAAGCATCTCAAACACACATAGCAGCATCACAACAACTGACTGATCGCCCAGCAACATTGCCCGGACAAACATCCACAACAGAGACATCTAAAAACTTGGATTGTTTAGAAGTGTTCCCGTAGGGATCAGTGGAAGGCTTTGGATCCTGTATCATTCAAGTACACACACACACACACACGCACCCCTGTCTGAAAGGCTGTCTTGTGGTGCAGGAGTGTTCCTGTGGGGCGTCGGGAGGAGAGGAAGCCCCCCTCTGAGGAGGAGATGCTGAAGATCCTGTCTGGGGCCGATAAGAAGGACTATGAGAAGATCTGTGCTGAACACGGCTTCACCGACTTCAGGGGCATTCTCAAAAAACTCAAAGAGATGAGGAAGAAAGTAGAAGTGGAGGTGGGCTTGTCACAGTTAATGTAGTAGAATACAACAGGTTTAGTTGTTGAACTGAATAGAATCTTTGAAAATGAATAGGTAATATACAATTACTGCAGTGGAACTTTGGAGACCATCTGAATAGAGTCTAGCTGGACAAGCTGAAACAGGGATTAAATGTCCCTACTTTGGCGATGATCCCGGATAAACTGTGTGTTTGTGTGTTTGTGCATCCAGATGGTGCGCGTTCTGAAACCCCTGGAGGACATCACAGCCAAGGCTGACTCCAACGTGGTCTTTGAAACCATCCTGGAGCTCAAGGACCCCAACACTAAGATGCGCTGGCTGCTGGTAAAGCTCAAACTATGGAAGATAGGGGTTCCACTGGGGGACAAATGTGGATCTATGTATATAAATATATGTAAAGAGAGAAACAAAGGAGACAGACAGATGCACAGACATAAAGAGAGAGCTGGAGACAAAGAGAGACGGTGTTCTTGCTGTGCACTGTTTGTGATTCAGGGCACAGAGCTGCTGCGTATCCAGTATTCTCTGGGGAAATACGAAGTGAAGCAACTGGGCACCAAGCACATTCTTTGCATCTCCCGAGTCGGCCTCGATGACATGGGCACCTATATACTGCAAGTAGGAGACAAGACCCTGTCGGCCAGGCTCACAGTTGTTGGTGAGTAACTTCGATCGCAGTCCCTCCACACTGGGACTCAGACCGACGATATAATCGGCGACTGGAGTCACGTCACCCACTAACCCTCTCTCTCTGCTCTGTTTCCCTATTTCTCAATCTCTCACTCCTTTTTTCTTTTTCATCTCTCGCTGATGTCTCTTCCCTGCCACATCCTGTCCCTTTTCCTTCCCTTTCTTCCCCTCCTTTCCTCCCCTCGTCCTCCTCTTTTGGTTTTTCTTATCTCCCTCCCTTTTCTCCCTAAACGCTCTCTCGCTCACCTTCCTCCTCCTCTCCTCCTTCACCACCCTCCCCCCCCCTCCCCTTCTCTATCAGACGAGCCTCTGGGGTTCCTGTCAGAGCTGAAGCCAGTGAGAGTGACCGAGCGCCAGACAGCTGTGTTTGAGGTTCGCCTGTCAAAGAGGACAGACGCTCCCCTCATCTGGAAGGTCAGTCTGGAGCCATCTAGTCTCTAGCCAGCTAGCCTCCGACGAGTTACCCATCACTGGAGGGTATCCTTTACTAATCTAATCTAGATTATATTCCATTGGAGTCCAGATTTTCTTTTTTAAGTCCTTCATTTTAATCATTTAGTTTCCTCTGATGCACGCCTGAGGTAAAAGATAACGAATAGTATTGCATGTGGTGCTGCTTGTGTCTTGCAGGTGAAGGGGAAGGAGGTTAAGAGGGATGAGAAGTTTGACGTGTCTGTGTCTGACGATGGGCTGACTTACACCCTGAAGATAAAGGACGTTAGGGCCAGTGACACTGGAGAGTACACCATGACCATCGGAGACCTCACTACCTCAGCTCCTCTCTTCATAGAACGTAGGTCTGCCTGCCTGCCGGTCTGCCTGCCTGTCAGTCTTAATACTGGATTTAAATCAGTTGAGCTGTTTTCACCCCTGAGATCAGAAGAACCTCTCTGAGTTATGGCAGCTATCCACTGCTGTATTATGAAGACACATCATCTTCAAGCAATGTGTCTGTGAGCCTCTCTGAACCTAATCCAGTCAAATCCCTCCTCACAGACCCTTATTCATCACAGTCCTGTAGTACGCGATGTTTACTAGGCCGGAGAACAAACGGGAGCGTGTAAATATCCATCCAAGGACAAGCCTCCCCCATGTGAATAGAGTTCCTGAATAATTGGGCCGGCATTCATTCAGTTGTTCATCAATCGACTCTTGTCTGTTACGCACAAACACCACCGCAGATATTGACTCAGAAACATTCACTTTCAATTACATTCGTATCTATTTTGAAGGCCTTCCCATCAAGTTCTCGAGCCATCTGAAGAACGTACGCGTGAAAGAAAAGGGCAAGGCCCATCTGGAGTGTGAGATCAGCACCAAAGACGTGCAAGTGAGATGGCTGAAGGACGGCCGTGACATCACCAACGACCCGCGCTACATCTTCATACGCGAGGGAAAGAGGGCGGAGGTCATCCTCGAGGACTGTGACATGGCGGACGCCGGCGAGTACGCCGTGGTCTGCACCCAGGACAGTGACGAGCACGAGTACGTCAGCTCCGCTAACCTGACCGTCGATGGTGAGACTGCTTGTTGCTATGACCATTATTATCATTATCTCCATCATCTCCATCATCTCCACCATCATCACCACCATCATCACCACCATCATCACCACCATCTCCACCATCATCACCATCATCTCCACCATCATCACCATCAGCTCCACCATCATCTCCACCATCATCTCCATCATCTCCACCATCATCACCATCATCACCATCATCTCCACCATCATCTCCACCATCATCTCCACCATCATCTCCATCATCTCCACCATCATCTCCATCATCTCCATCATCTCCACCATCATCACCATCATCACCATCATCTCCACCATCATCTCCACCATCATCTCCACCATCATCTCCATCATCTCCACCATCATCTCCATCATCTCCATCATCTCCACCATCATCTCCACCATCATCTCCACCATCATCTCCATCATCTCCGCCATCATCTCCATCATCTCCATCATCTCCACCATCATCTCCACCATCACCACCATCATCTTCACTACTGTCAAAACCACCATCATTCAAGAGTCATCAAATTAACCTCAAGAGCCCCATGTTGTATGTTTTGACAGAGCGCTTCGCCACAGTGAAGAGTGACATGTTAGATGCCCAGTGTCCAACAGGCTCACAAGCAGAGCTGTGTGTGGTCCTGAATGATGAGAAGGTGGATGGAGTATGGCTGAAAGATGGTGTCGAGGTACACTTACCCCATTACAGCTTCTCCATGGTCACTCCACACAGTCAATGTACCCCAAGTCAGTTACTGTTTGTATCCCCTCTGATCTTAGGATGACCATAAAATGTTGACCTTGAATGTTTCCTCACACACAAACATGCATGCTTGCAGGTGTCGGAGCTGAGCGGAGTGCAGGTGGTGAAGCAGGGGGCGGTCCACAAGCTTCTCTTCACAGATGTGACCGACGCCCATGAGGGAAAGTACACCTTCAGAGCCAAGGGGGCGGAGAGCGAGGCTGTCCTCACCATCGCAGGTGTGTGTGTGTGTGTGTGTGTGCAACTGAGCCGCACGATAACGACCACAGTAAGATCAAAAGGTTCCTTGTCTCAAAAAGGTCATTTAATGTTGTTATGTAGAGGTCCTGTGGGGCTGGTACACGATCCCTGTGCTGTGATCTCTCACACGCCCCAGTCTCTGATCTCCTTCCCCTGTCCTGTTCTCAGACCCTCCAGAGATCGACCCCGCGCTGCTGGAGCTCCTGGGGGCCCAGCCTGTGACGGTGAAGGCAGGCCAGACCGCTACCATTAAGATCCCCTTCAAGGGACGCCCCCCACCCAAGGTCACCTGGTACAAGGACGGCCTGGAGGTACTGGAGGACGAGCGCACTGAGGTGGAGCGTACGGCTGACTCCACCACGCTGGTACTGAGCAGGTAGGAGGATCGGAAACCGGTCATGTCTAGCAGAAAATATTGTTTCTCGGTACCGAATGAATTATTGTAATAACCTTACTGTCTTGACAATACAGATTTTGTATGTGTTGCTTTGGATGCCAGATGAATAAAATACACTGGGCAATGTATAATGTACCATGAAAGGGCCCATGAGATTACAACCACAATCTATAATGTATGAAAGTAGAAAGCAAGCCATGGTCTAGTGGTGCTGTATGATGGTTATGAAAGTGTGATGTGATCGTCCCCCCCCCCCCGAGGTGTGAGCGAGAGGACAGCGGTGCCATCATGCTTCGTCTGAAGAGTGACTGCGGCACGGCCATCGCCAGCCTTTACCTCAACGTACTGGGTCAGAACCAGCAGTTTACATATCTCCACCTCTGTCGTCTTGATGTGTGTTCCTGTCTTTCTTCATGTGTCACTGAGGGGGGAGTCTCTCTCTGAATCTGTCTCTCTGAATGTGTCTGTGTGTCCATCTCTCCCTCACACACACACATCCTCCCATATTGTTTAACCCTGTGTGGTTGTGTGTGTGTGTGTGTCCCTCAGACCGCCCCAAGCCCCCCCAGGGTAAGGTGGAGTTCCCGGAGAGGACTGGGAGGTGCATCACCATGAGGTGGAAGGCCCCTAAGGATAACGGGGGCCAGCAGGTGAGCAGCTTCATTGTGGAGCGTCGCCCAGCTGGAAAGAAGTCCTGGGTCAGGGTGGGGGAGGTGGAGAGCAGCACCACCAGCTTCAGCGACGTGAAGGTGGAGGATGGCAAGGCCTACCAGTACCGCATCCGGGCTGCCAACTCCCAGGGCCTGAGCGACCCTCTGGAGACTGAGGATGTGAACGCAGGAGAGCCTATCGGTAGGAACCCTGTCAACATTCTCATTCTCCTGTTTGCTCCATCCTGCTACAGTAAATTCCGTGCATGCTTGCATAGTGAATGAAAGCAAATTATGATTCCGAATTCCCCTCATCAACGTAAAATTACCTTAGATAGGTCAACACATTCAAGAGTATTAAATATTGCCCCCCCTCTCCCCCACACACCCACTTCCATACACACCCACACCTTCCTCCCAGAGCCCCCAGGCATGGCGTCTCAACCGCAGGTGTGTGACATCACTAAAGAGGGGGCGACGGTGAGCTGGTCCCCCCCCAGCCAGGATGGGGGCGCGGCAGTGCTGGGCTACGTCCTGGAGAGGAGGAAGAAGGGAAGCAACATGTGGGTCCCCGTCAACACAGAACCGCTCACAGGTCAGATCACGTGGTTTTGGACGACATCGTCTGCTAACAGGCTAATATTTGACATTTGGTGCATCGTGTCTGTATGCTAAGTAGGTCTTTGTTTGTCTGTGCAGACACCAAGTGTGTGGTGGATGGGCTGGTGGAGGATGTGGAGTATGAGTTCAGAGTGACCAGCATCAACAGGGCTGGAGCCGGGAGCCCCAGCACAGCATCCAGCTTCGTGCTGGCCAAAGACCCCATCCGTGCCCCAGGCCTGGTGAGGGACCTGGCGGTGTCCGACTCCTCCAACTCCTCCATCTCTCTGAGCTGGAAGCCGCCGGAGCTGGGAGACCCGCCCTCTGGCTACATCCTGGAGGTTCGCCCCGAAGACGCCAAGGAGTGGACCAAGAATACCAAGATCCCCATCGCCGGCACCGCCTACACTGTGACAGGCCTGCAGGAGCGCATGAAGTACTTCTTCCGCATCCGAGCGGTGAATGAGGGAGGGGTGGGGGAGCCCAGAGAGCTGGAGGAGGGGGTGCTGGCCATGCCCCCCCCTGCACCCCCTAGGTTTGACCTCCAGGGGAAGGTGAAGAACCAGATGGTGGTGCGAGCTGGATCGGCTCTGTGCCTCCAGCTGTCCTTCACTGTAAGTCCTGTCCTGACAAACAGACTCACACTTCTGTTTCCCACACACACACACACACACTGTGTCAGGTTTGTAGGAGGTGGAGTGTGTGAGTCTGAAGCTAATGTAGATACAGGGACAGTTGAGAAATGATACGCACGCACATGTGCACACACAGCCACACTGACCGCGGCTAAGGTCTGTTGGGTCCTCCGCAGGGCTCCCCTCCACCTGTGGTGTCCTGGATGAGAGACGGCATCCCCACCCAAGGCAGGGAGGCCATCACCAAGGGCAAGAGCCACTCTCAGTTCCTCATCTCCTCCTCCCAGCGCTCCGACACGGGCGTCTACCGCGTTCACCTGCAGAACGACTACGGAGAGGCCCACTATGACATCAACGTCCGGGTGACAGGTGAGGGAGGAGGGCATCAGGGGATCTTAGCTGTCTTATACTGATCTCTGGATGGTCTTGCTGGTACAGTGACCTTCATGTACTTACCTTTCAGGAATAATTCACTTTTTATTTTTCCTTATACTTTTATTGCTGATAGTTCCTGTTCACTTCAGCTTTTGTGTGTGTGTGTACTTCAGAACCAAGAATGCTATTCCAACCATTACAAAGTCTTATGCCCTGCCCCCCTCACCCCCACCCCCTCCCAGACTTCCCACGCCCCCCCAGGAACCTTCGTCTGGTGGAGGAGGTCCCGGGAACAGTGACCCTGCAGTGGGACCACACCCCCGACCTGGGGGATGACGAGGGCGGCCATTACGTCATCCTCAAACGAGACGCTAGCACCGCGTCCTGGTTTACCACCGCCGAGTGCGTCTACAGCAACAAGTACACTGTCACCGGACTGCTTCCTGGAAGGAAATATTACTTCCGGGTCATTGCACGAAATTCGATTGGAGACAGCGACCCCCTGGACTCCAGAGAGTCCCTTGTCATCGCTAAGAATAAAGGTTTGCCTGGGAACAGCAGAGGTATTTGGACAATAGAGCAGTTATTGGATCGCCTGTGTAGTCACCGCACCCTGTTATTCCTCAGAACCAATCAGCAGCCTCCTGATGAAGGAGTACCCTCGCACCGAGCGCCAGGTGAAGCCGGCCTTCATCCTGCCCTTGAAGGATCACGCCGTTTGCCGTGGAAACGACTGCACCATGAGCTGCGCCTTCCTGGGAACGCCCATTCCTCATGTAACGTTCTCACAACAAGTAGATTAGTCTGTTCTCATCACAGCGGGACCACAAACGCAACCCAACACGACAACCAGAACGCGGCAGACATGGCTAATGTTAGCATCCCTCCATCCACAGGCTAGCTGGTACAAGGGAGATGTGGAGATCACAGATAACCCACGGTTCTGGCATAGCAGCACAGATGGGGTGTGCACCCTCATCGTTCCCTCATGCGTGGCCAGGGACAGTGGAGACTACACCCTGCTGCTGGAGAGTCCTCTGGGACAGGCCAAGTGCTCCTGCAACCTTCTCATCTTCGGTCAGTACCTCTTTCTCACCAGCAGGTGGTGATGTGGAAAGATTAGAATAGGATTGATGGATAGATGGGTAGATGGATGGACAGATGGATAACCAATTTTGTATCTGTGTGTCTTTGATTTTTTTATAACAGATAAGGATGACAAGAGCGTTCTAGATCATCTTACTGACCGCACAGCTAAGGAAAAACTCATCATGTGAACTGACTCGAACTACAGCACCCAGAAAGTTGTTGCGGTTTCAAACGTCTCGCCATCGCTTGCTTTGACTGTGATCCATTCATAGTATGAATTATTGATGAATTGATTTAATGTTTTGTTGCTTAAAAAATCCTGCAACTCTCGGACTTATTGAAACATAATAAATACAGCGTGTGGTCAATGGTGTCATGAAGCATGTAATACAATCAACTGTCAGCAGAGGTCAGGCAAGGTCACATCCTGAAATACATCCAGAAACTGGAATGGTTTCTGAAGATGGAGACTCACTTTCTCTCTGCCCCCTGTCCTGACTAACCCCCAGCCCCCCTCCACACCTCAACAGCCCACTGCACCCCCACCCCTTTGCTACTGGACCTCGACCTCGAGAGAACAAGTATGTGCGTGTGTCTATTCATGCCTCACAGTGTGTGTGTGTGTGTAAGTGCGTGTGTGTTCAAGTGCGCTTGTGCGTGTCTGTGTAAGTGCGCGCGTGTGTTTGTGTGTGTGCGAGCGTGTGTGTAAGTGCACACGTGTTTGTGTGTAAGTGTGTGTAGTCTCCATCCTGACGTCAGTAGGCAGGCTACTTCACCCTGGCTTTCTGAAAAGCCACCAGCGGCCCCCTCAAGCTGCCTGGTACAAATCAATCCAGCCTCTGTGGATCATCCTGTCTCATTGGCTCTCCTTTCCTTTTCACTGTTCACAAAGAGGCAGAAGTGCTAAGGACCGTCTCCCTGGAAACCAAACCTGCTGTTTCAACAAGAGCATGGAGCTTGATGAAAACAAAGTGGGATATTTATTTCCCAGGGCCAAGGTGGGATGTGTACGGTGGACTGCATGTTTTGTGCCCCTTTATATTCTTCCCTGTCACTGTCCACAACCCTGTCTTACCCCAAACACGACTCTCCTGTCATGTATAAGATCTATTCTTTATTCGTCTATTCTCTCCTGAGAAACAACCCTTCTGCCAGCGGATACAGTAAAGGCTGTGGTCCGCAAGCTGACGTTTCATTAAGGCAATCACACGGACAGCTCATTTCCTCAGAATAATGGGTCCTTTGATGGGGAGGCTTGGCAGTATTTGAATGAGATGTATTGGCAGAGTACTGGCACAGTTCCCCCAGTCGTGGAGAGTGTTTCTGTGTGTGGGCGATCGACAAAGTGAGTAATTGCATGAGTGAGTGCATGAGAGAAAGGGAGAGAGAGATAGAAAGTGAGAGAGAGAGAGAGAGAGAGAGAGAGAGAGAGCAACCGAGTTCATTTATTCAGCCTGTGGACTATGTATAAAACCAAGGCATGGGCACCATCTTGTGTTCAGTGGTGCTTTCTGGGTAATGGTTTATGATCCAAACAGAGGGGGCTTATGTCTTTCAGGAATTCGTCAGAAGTACAGAGACACTCGCTAAATCGAACAGAGACAGGAAGACATTGAGAGAGAAAGGGGGAGAGGGAACAAGAGGGAAAAGATGAGAGGAACTAGAGCGAGACTCAGAGATAGGAAGAGAGGACTGGAAGGTTTCCCAGAGGAGGGCGGCAGGTTCAAAGGCTCCTTTCCACCGTGGTTTGACAACAGAGTTAGATGAGTTCATTTGGTACACAAGCGATCTCTGCCTGGAGGACGCAGTAAACACAAACACATGCAACACGGCTCCTTTGAGAGTGAAGTCAAACAGGACTATTGAGAATAAAGGATGATTGTGTTTGAGGAAGAGGGGAGACGGCTGTGAAGTTGCATTGTACTTGCATTTATTTCTCCTTAAAATACAGTCATATTTGGAGCAGACTCACTACAGGCAAGGAACAATATGATCCTTTTTAATGATCTATGATCTACGAGGAATCAAATCACCAAGTGAAAGCAAGGACAACAAAGCAAAATATTGGTCAACACGTCACATTAAGGTTGGTTGACTATAATAACTATGTACATGCATAGTAATACCTCCAGTAACAATGTTGTACCTAAATAGTATGCGTTTTCCTCACGTGGTAATACGGTTTAGCGTTATAAGTTGTTACATGAATGGAACAAGATGAGAAGCTTTTCATTGATTAGTGGATATTAGTCTGCCTGTATACATGTCCACTTGCTACTACTGGAAAACGGTCATACTTCTGGCAATGCTATGTAGTTACATAGAAATGACTGTCAACTTACAGAAATGTGTCAACCAATAATGCAATATGGTCTACTATCAAAACAACACGGTCTAAGGTGAAAATGCATTATCAAACAAAGGTATCATTCATTTGTAATATGATAGAAGATCATTCTAGAAACTAAACTCAGCTTCTCCCACCACAGCCGAAACGTTTTCTTTTCTAAGGAAAGATTTTTTTATTGATACAAAGTAATAACACTTTACTGGATGGAGTGTGTATCTACTTAATAAGATCCAAAGTAACAGATTAGCAAGTCATAAAGAAATAATGCCATTGACAGAAGTACATACGAAGATCAAATCTGGTCTCTGGAGCCTTCATAATGCGACTCGATGAAATCACGATACACTCCACTAGTTCCCTGTTTGCTTGAAAGAAAATAAAGGTAAAAACAGGGAGGGAGCAGGAGGGAACTTTTTAAAGGATTTCCACAGCAATCCTTTGTTTTGGATACAAAAAGAGATTGTCCTACTCAGCCGACATACCATATCCACCAAGACGCTCTCGCTTTTTATTAGTAAGGAATAATAATTTAACGTACATTATATACCAACGATTATTGTAGGTTCACAACTCAACAACAGTCTTGGATTGTGTTGTCCAGCAAGAGTTAAGAACCATTAGATAAGAGCGTTTCAATCTTCACAGCTAAATGTTCGTGGTCGGCCAGTCACGAACAGCAAAGATCTGGGGGTGACACTGTGACCAGCACCTGAGCACCACAATGACCAGCCTTCAATCCGAAAGCCACTCTCAACAGCATTCACACAGCGGAGGTCATGACGCAAACAGCACAGCCACCGAGTGGCTACTTCGTCTAAGTGGAAAGCACTGTGCTTTCCTCACCTGCGGCTCTCTCCTCACTTTAACCCTATACCTCTCTATCTCATCACCACCCCTATACCACAGTACCCTACCTGTCTCTAACAAAGGGAATCAACCCCTTTCCTGTTTCTCGTTTGTCTCCCTGCACAAGGTCTACAGCGGTGGTCCGCAACCCTGGTCCTCAGGGCCCACTGTCCTGCATGCTTTAGATGTTTCCCTGCTCCAACACCACACCTGATTCAAATAAAAGGTCATTATCAGGCTTCTGCTTCATTGAGGACCAGGGTTGGGGACCACTGGTCTACAGGGTTACTTATCAAGTCCTCAAAGCTACACGCTAATACGTCCATCCACAGACTCTTTAAAACCCTTGTGGATCATTATTTTATTATCTCCTTTGAACCATCATTCTTTGGTTCTCCATTTCAGGAAAGTATCAGAGAAGCAGAGGGCTTTAGACTTTCACACTCTGCTCTAATACATCACTAAGTCTGCCAAATTGTCACCATAACCCACAGCGAGCTTTCAGGACTATTCAGGGATTTCAGGTTTTTTTTCTCTATTCTTTTGCCCCACCACACAACACATCTGTCACTTTAATAAATCCACTTCTTAATAAAACATCCCAAAATGCAGAAACACTACCAGTCTCGCTTCAGAAGAAACTATAGCACAGAACAGCCCATAAGAAATACTCTCACATCTCCTCTGCCTTAGAGGCAGACCCAGAAACCTGAATCGACAGATATATCTGGTCAAAAGAGTGGCTGGAAACAGAAAAACAATGGTCAAACCACCTGCCAGTACAGCACATCTTTCAGTCCAGTCATTCCCTCGTACTTTCCCCTCAGCAAACACACCAAGGACCTCGGTACTGATCAGCATTTCATTTCCAACATTTCCAACCTGGGTGGCGTGACTAAGTTAGCTCAGTCCCCGGGGCCCAGCTCAGTCCCTGGGCCCCAGCTCAGTCCCTGCCCCCAAGCTCAGTCCCTGGAAGTCCCTCCAGACTAGCACGATGCCGACCAGAACTATGACACCCAGCTTGGAAGTGTTTCTTTGGTGTCATATCAAGATGGTTAAAAAAAAAAAAGACACAAAAAAGGAAAAAAGGGACTGGAGCACCTGACTGACTGACACATTCTGACTGACACTGCTGAAATATTCTGCTGACCGACGCATCACTGAATCAAAACGAGAACGCAGAATGATGTGGTGAGCACTATTGGAACAAGGAAGTCCATGCTGGCTGGAGCCTGGCAGGTTCCCTAGTCAGCCCAGAACCATGTGATGTTTATGTTCAGGTCATCTTTTGTGATCTTTCTGTTAACACAGAGGTCCTTGGGCTGATCTAGCTTTTGACTGATGCATAAACACACTTTGGCGTGACGTGTGTGTGTGTGTGTGTGGGGGGGGGGGGGGGCAGTGGGTCTGTGCCTGCAGTGGAACACAACAACAAATTTTTCATTCAAGTTTTTTCACTCAGTTATATTATCATCTTGATCGTTCCACCATCCCTAATGCAGCAACAGCAGTGGCTAAAGACACACATAACGAGGTGAACACACTGGTCTATGTACATTACATAGGAACGCACCCACTTCCCTTCACAAGACCAATATGATTAGTCTCTTTTTCTATTCTAATGCCAGAGTGAAAGTCAAATACTTTTCATCGTTTACAATTACCAAATTTGCTGAGCACAGCGTACGTTCGTTCCAATACCAGATCGCTGTCATCGACCGTAACTCAATAACTCAAAGTGGCTATCAATAAATCGAAGTAGGTAAAGTGACAACATTTTTGCCAAATTTTCTTGGAAGGATAATATGTCTGGACATCCTATGATAGCTGGTGTCCCCAGCTTTCCTAAAGTGTCTGTCATAATAGACAGGATGACCATGACACCAGACTCACATGGTTAGGCCATCACAGAGCAGCTAGATCCACTAATACAAGACAGCTAAAGATCAAGTAACAGTATTACCTAACAGTATCGCCATACAGCCAAGTGGTCAAAGCAAGCACAGCTCTCCTAACACACTAACAAGGGGGTTCACAGCAATTCTGACTTTGAGGATGTTTTACCTCCGACAAATACGCATGTAATGGGCATAACCATCTCCATACATGTCACACTTGAACACGCCAAGTCACCTGTCCCTGTGTAGCGTTACGGTGCGGGTCGCATGACCCTGGGCCGTGTGTTCTTCTCCAACACCCTCCAGCAAACACGTCTCTCTCACCACTCTCTCTAATGCCAAAGACACGGCTTGCTGCAGGAAAGTTTCCAGCAATAAGGGCCCCAACAACAGCTCCTTTTAATGACTAAACCAGCAGGAGCGGAGGTGTGTGCGTGTATGTGTGTGTGTGACTCTGTGAGTGTGTGTGTGTGTGTGTGTGCTGGGTCTGGGGTTGTTTATGCATGTGAAAGCAGGCAACAGAGCAACCAAAGTAATTTGTATGGTTAACACATGGTTGAATTGCCTAAAGGAAAGAAGGTACACACACATACACACACACACACACACAATACTGAAATGGGTAATATGCAATGCAGTTCACTCCAAGCAAATCAGCTGATTACTTAGCTGAAGTTACAGAACCATGAATGACTGACAATCAATGACAATCTCTCTCTCTCCCTTTCTCTCTCTTTCACTCTCTCTCTCTTTCACTCTCTCTCTCTCTCAACGACATCAACATTCAAGAATTTCGCCATAAACATCATGAGAAAGAGATTAAAGTTCCTTAAGGAATAGTGGGTTGGCAGAAGTGCTGCAGGCAGTTTGGTTATGTTGAGTGAAATGGTGGGGACAACAAATTTTAGGGGGGGGGGGGGGGGGATATGTCAGTGACAGCCACCCCCAAACAAAAACTCAATTTTTGCCTGACAGAATAATATATATGTTTTCAAAAGAAAACTGCTTGAAGTTGCAATGTTGGACCATGTGAAGGAGGCAGTCAAAGGGTTGTAAGTCTTGAAAATGGCAAATCTGCATTCTGCAACCTCACATACCAGCCTATTTTCTTACACTACTTCCTATGAATCTTCCCCTGCGAGGAAGCACAACAATACCATCAGCGATACTGAAGTCTGAGACAAGTGGAATTGAGTTGTTCTTGTACTATTCATCATGATAACAAGCCTGTGAGACCAGCTACTGCTGGCAGTAGGGGAGTGGGGTCACTGTGCAGGTCAGAAGGGGGGTTGTAAGGGGGACTACCGGCTGATAATGAAGGTGCGCACCAGAATAAAGGAAGGGGTGTGGGGGGCTGGAGGCGGACTTTGTCCAGAATCACAAGGGGGAGGGATGGCCACCGGACGAGGGGTTCCCGGGCGTCATGTCGCAGAGCACCGTCACTCATGCTCTCTTGCGGGCCGCCTCTGCGTCCTGGCACTCGACGGCGGACAGCGCGATCAACATCTGGGCGGCGTAGTAGGTGGCCATGATGATGGCGCGTGAGTACGGGACGGGAAAGCAGAACTTGTTGACGGCGATGGTGAGGTCAGACACTATGAAGAGCACAGACCCCAGGCAGGCTGACAGCTTGGTCCAGGTCCAGAGGTCGTTCGCCAGCTGGACGCCAGCGATGGCCCTCCAGCCCATGAAGCCAATGAGAGCGATGTAGACGGCCACCAGGTAGGTGAAGGGCCCGGACAGGTAAGGGTACAGCAAGGTGTAGCTGAGGGCGGAGGTAGCACCGATGACCAGGCCTGCACGCAGGTTCAGGGGCTTCATTCCAAAGGCGGAGGAGTACAGGATGTGGGTGATGGCGAACATCAGCAGACCTGGGGGGATGGGAGGGACAGTCAGTCTTATTAGCTCCCTTTAACGGAACGTTCTGGAACACTCTTAAGGAGCGTTTCATGTTTAAAAGGATCCCCCAATAGCTGGCACCAAGTAGGATGAGCTAATCTTCCTGGGGTCCAAAATGTACTGAAAGTACAGGTGGACCGGAAGGTGCTTGTATCTCTGTTCAGATGAACTCACCATGGCTGAAGTATCCTTGCTCCTGCCAGATCAGAAAAGCGTCCCCCAGGGAGGAGAAGATGAGGCCAGCCAGGATCTTGCGAGCGCTGGCGTGGTCGCACAGGAAGCTGAAGCCGTGAGCCAGCAGGAACACCCACAGGCAGAAGATGGGCAAGCATTTGATGAGGGCGCTGAACCAGGAAGGGCTGGAGGTTGGCAGCCACAGGACAAAGTACACACAGGTGGCCTTAAAGAAGGGCACCAGCTTGGGGCCTTCACTCTTTACCTGAGGAAACAGACACACAGCACATTCATCATTTGAAGATTCATTCGGAGGAATTTGTATGTATTTTTTTGCTTTATTCAACTTGATGATAGTACTTGACCGTGTCAGAAAGATAAGTCCTTTATTGTCATTACACTCAGGATGCAACGAAATTTTGCTGGAATTAAAAAATTTACAATTTTCTTTTGCATAAATATCTTTAGCGGCTAATGTCTGCATGTGTATCATTCTTTCTTTCTTTCTCTTTAAGAAAAATATATATAATAAATAACGTTGTCTGCACTGGGAATTCAGATGATCATTAGTCAGTTGGAGGCAGATAACTGGGGTCACTGTCGGTAGACGAGGGGAAGGATAGAGCTAAAGGTTGACCACAGAGGGTTGTGTACTGCCTAGCCAGCACTACACACCTGACCTGCACCACCTGACCTACATGAAACTCAGACCAGGAACCCTCAGCTCATAGGAGAAGTGAGGGATCCCAATAGAGGCCACAGGTTCCTGGAGGGTTCTGTCTCACCTTCTTTTACCCCCTTCTCAATGCCTTTCCATGCATCTCTTTTACCCCTCTCTGTCCCTCTTTCCCCCTCCCGCTCCCTCTTTCACCCTTCTCCCATTACACACTATTTGTGTTATGTGTATGGCTGTTCCTCTCCTGCCACTGTCTTCCCAGTCTATCTCTGTCAACAGAGCAGGGGCCCATTGTACAAGGGCCTGTTATTGGAACAGAGGGAGAGGTTCCATGCTGTGTTCTCCCATCAGAATCCCTGGGCTAAGACCTGGAGAGCAGGGAAGAGGGGAGGAGAAGCACAGGGCAGGACTGAGGAGCGGCACGGAGGGAGGAGCTACACAGGAGAAGGGGAGGAGCAACCCAGGGCAGGACTACAGGGGAAGGGGAGGAGTATCCCAGGGCAGGACTGAGGAGGTTATTATAGTTCAAGTCCATGGTGGAGAGGTGGGGTGTGAGGTGTGGCGACCCTGATTGCACAACTGCTCCATAACACCACAGACCCCTCTGCTCAATCCTTTACCAGGATTGGCTGATTCACCGGACGAACAACAACAGTTTTAACCCTCAGCTGGTTATGGGGGCTTATTAGGAGCACATGTGACTTTCACACCCCAGAGCGTTGCCCTGACACAAATGAATATGAAAACATCCATATGGAGACTGACCCCTGCGTAGTCCTAAAGCAGATGACACTGAGTGGCTGACAGCTGCCACCCCCTGAGCAGATGGCTTCTTAAGAACTGTCTCTGTGCCGTGCTTGTCTCCGGTTTGCCAGCTCAGTTCTGTAACATTAAACGGACGTGGAGGTGGATGTTTACCCTGGCCATGTTAAACTGTAATCAGCCCAACTATTGGGACATAAAATACATTACAGTCCTTAGGCCAGCGCTTAATGGGATTATTAAGACTACTCTACTACTTTCTACTGAGTCACCTGTTTGGCCTGGCAAACTATTCAATTATTTGACACGAGAACAATTTGAGTTTTCTCATCCTTGAGATGCACTATGGAACCCCTCCAGACAGTTACTCAAAATCTTTTTGGGTCCTTATTGTCCCTTTAGACCTTATCAAAATTGTGTTTGCCATGTATCTACATCAGTACAGCCTAATTCACACCCCTCTTTGTATAGTCTTCTATGCCTTTCAAGAGACATAAATAACTGTGGACCTGAGCCAATAGGAACCGCTAGTTCTGGCAGGGCCCCCAGAGGGAAGTGGAAAGGAGGCTTACCCACTTGTTATAACACAAAAGGCATGACAACTCCTGGAGGGCAAGAACACCAACATGCAGAACTAATTCACATGGTCCCACCACCTACAGGCTCCAACGCCTGATCGTAACACAAAAGCAGAATGCTCGTAACGTTTGGGTTGAAAGACAAGGAATGATGAGAGAGAGGAAAATGCCAAGATAATCCCGTTCAGGAGGGAGCAGTTTGGGGAAGGAAGGAGGAGTCCGTGCGTTGCCTTCCCATAACCTTTGACCCCCTATCCATGCCGTGCTGGAGAAAGATCTCTCCAACCCAGCAGGATCATTATTGTTCAGCTGGAGTTTCCTTTTCCATCGTTTCTTGTGAAAACGAGACATTTAACATTCCATCAGTTTGATCTCTTTAGTCGCAGGGGGTGAAAGTAAATGTTGTACTTGCTGGCTGACATGCCTTTTTAAATCCTCCAAGCCCTCCAAGGGTTTAAAAAGGCATGTCAGCCAGCAAGTACAACGTTTACTTTCACCCCCTGCGACTAAAGAGATCAAACTGATGGAATGTTAAACGATTCCATAAACAATCGTACATGAACTGTTCCGAAGCCCCGTGACAGGGATCCGGGCGAGGATAGGTTACCATCGTTTCATAACGGCCCAGTTCCTCCCCTAATTCAAGCATCACCGTGCCTCTCCTCTCTGTCTCATGGCCTCTTCTTCTATGTGAGTCACCCTCAACTTGACAGAGTCACCTACAATGTTTTCAGAGGCTGACCATTCCCAATCCGTGCCTCTGGATTTTTCTATCTCAACCTGTTCTTTGACGAGCGTGTCTGACAATGTGTGTTCGAGTCAACTTGGTTTCGAGTGCTGCGGGACTAACTCCTCTCTCTCTCTCTCTCTCTCTCTCTCTCTCTCTCTCTCTCTCTCTCTCTCTCTCTCTCTGTCTCTCTAAGGGACACTGGCGATGATGTTAGCGATGACTCACACACCTGTATAGACAGACTGGACAACAGACAGACAAAAGACAAACAGACAGACAGACAGACGCATACAGGCCAAAGAGAGAGGCTGGTTTCGACTGTGACAGACAGGCTCACAAAAAGGCAGACAGTTATCAACCAGTGCACCCCACACAGAGCCAGTTTAGGGGGAAAGGAGGGGTGACGGTAACTTCTAGCACACAGTAGATCACTTGTAAAGGGGGGGGGGGGATTCAACAGGAATGTTCTTTCTTCGAAAGCACAATGGTGTGGACATCATGTCTCACAGGGGAGACTGAGCAACAGGCCAAGATAACGCTCTCCTTGCATGCCCCCGGCCAGGAACTGTTCTCAACAGAGTAGGGAAACATTCTTGTGCTCATGCCCACATGCAGGGCATATGGACTCCAAAACCTTTGAAATATAATTTAGTGTCAAAGTTGATGTGTGTTTCCTTGTGTTTAACTTTAACTAGATTATAAATATCTTTCATTAAATGTCACTCTTCGTGCTCATTGAAATTGTTCATTGAAAGATCATGACGTTAGGGGCTAGATAATGGGATCTGCCTAGAAGGTAATAGAGGTTTCAAGTCAAAGGGTTTTTATCAGCTTTGTGGCGCATGCGTTACCGCAGGGGGAACACAAAAGACCGTCACATGACAGGGTTTCCTTTCAACGAAAGGTTTCTGGAAATATGAGAAAGGGACGGATTAAATAGAAGAACCGAGAAGAAAAGAGCTCGTGTCGTCTCCTAAGTGTCCGAAGTCAAAGAAGAAAAAGAGCTTGTGTTGATTCCTAAGTGTCCAAAGTCCAAAGTGACATTTTAAATGTTGGATGACATGGAAGTCTCTTCTGGTGTATTGTTAACGTTGCCAGCTGCACACAGAGCGGCAGCCTTTACTAAGGGAACTGACCGCTGCCCAAATGTAGACTGGAGGAAATGCGTGGGTGGTTTACAGTCAGAATCCCTGAGCGCATAGGGAAGATGGTGCATGCTTATTATTCGGCGATGAGCAATGCTTACTTGCATAACATACATACAAAAATATGTTCGCCAACATGACAGTGATCAGAATCAGAATCAGAATGAGGTTTAATCGCTATGCAAGATTTACAAACATAGAATTCACTGTGGCAGAAATGAGCAAACAGAGAACATATATGTGACATAATAATAGAAAATGAATACAATGTAAAATAAATGCAAGCCTTTCACAAGCAAAATAGAACTGCTTTTCACCAAGGCACGTACCCCCTTAACCAATAGCATCACTGTATTCCCTTATACTTGACATGTTGACTGAACATATCCAGTAAATTGGCGTGTTTATTTCCATGCTATAAACGTGCTGTAAACGTCCAAACAGAACAGCTGTACTGCTGCAGTCAGTACTCACCACTGTCACTGGTGACACCATCTTTTCTTCAATACCTCTACAGTTTTCGCAGATACTGGTAGAATGGCACCTTGCAGGTCGCGCAGGCCGTCCAATATTTCTTGTTTGTATCTCTCTTTGTCAGACGGGATTGTTTTGGTTTTCTTTTTGGAGACAGGCTGACATAAAGGAGGCGGAGAATTTCAACCGGGGTGGGTGGAGTTAGGGCGTGGTTATAAAATCCAACCAATGAAATCAAATAAATCCATGGAAGGGGCTTGGCTTAAAGGTCGAAATGGCTTTAAAGTGGGAGGAGTTTGATCATTGTTTACTTATATGAGCAGATGGGCAATATTTACGTTTATAATCAATAATGTTCCTTCTTCTCTGTGACGTTGTTTCTCCTTTTCGTCTGTGTGACGTCATAGATTCTATGATAGAAAAAGCAGAAATGCAGGGTATTTTAACTGATGCTGTGTATTGTTCCAGTATAAGCTTTGAAAACCAGTGAGGCATTCATGAACAACACTTTAAATATGCAACTAATGTCTTGCTTTAGCTGTTTTAAAAAAGTTTTTTTAGTTGGCCACGATCAGTTTGATACTGTGGATCTGAGGACATCTTCTGGTAAAATATTTTTTTCCACCGGATGTGACGTCATAGTACCGGATTGGAGCGTGGCGCTGGTGAAACACACACACATCGCGTAGAAGAAGGGAGACGTTGAACATTTTCAACGAGTCCCTTCAACTCAATTCCGTGTTATCTGTTGGATTTCTCGCCAGGACAAGTATATTTAAAGCGTGACCATTACCTTTGGGACTATCCCTCGGCGTTTTGTTTTTCCATCTTTTCCCGAAAAGCTCTCGTGTCTTGACAAACGAACGTCATCTAGTCAAACAGCTGAGTTAGCTTATGAGGCTAGCTAGCTAACTAGCAACTTGGCTACCGAGTCCAGCTTATCCTAGATCTGTCAAACTGACTCATCTAACGTGGAGCCTCCAAAGACAAACGTACTGGCCATGTTAGACAACCTGGGCAGAGCTGGTTAGCTTCTGAAAATCTAGCTTAGTGTGCTGTGTAGTTAGCTGCCTTTAAACCGTGTGAGCCTGGCTACAAACACTTAGTAGAGTTAGTCACCTGTCAAGATACCAACATGGACTTTGAAAATGTATTGTCAATGGCCTCCCAAAACCAGGGCCTCAGCAGCGTACCAGTAAGTCACCAGAAAGAGTCTGCTTGAGTTTACAGCGTTATCCAGCTGGATTATAGAAATGAAACAATGTCAAATGTGGCTGGTCCTCTAACTCCTCTAAGGAATTAAACAGTATAACCATGTTGTGATCCAAAGTTTGATCAGCCACAAGCTTCAAGTGAAAAAGACCTTTCAGTGCTTTTCAACTGAAGCTTGTGGTTGATCAAACAGTGTATCCCAATATGGTTATACTATTTAATTCACATTTAAGTTAGAGGCTTTGTTGGGTGTCACCTATCGAATGATGTACAATCATCCGTTTTTCATTCCTCATCAGAAGCGGTACAGTTTACAAACCGGACCACCGAAAAAGGATCCTAAAGTGAAAGGTGTCAATTCAGCTGCTGTGCAGGCCTTCTTAAAGAAACAAGAGTTGGAGAGCAGAAAGAAAGGTAAAATCACTGCAAGACATTGAAAAAAGCCTATAATGCTCTAACGTACGTATGTATATAAAAAATTTGCTTTCTATGTTTGGTGCAGATCTGCAGATGAAGAAAAAGAAGGATGTGCTCTTAGCCAAAAGGGTTGAGTTGAAGTCGGACCGCAAAGCCCGCGCCATGGCCTCCCGAACCAAGGACAACTTCCGAGGCTACAACGGTGTGCCCATAGTGGAGGAACCGAAGAAGAGGAGGTCGAGGGGGGAGATGGGAGACGATCAGCCGGGGGGCAGCGCTTATGACGAGGACAACTACGAATATGAACAGACCGACTCTGAGCCTGAGCCTGACCCGGTACCACAGAGGCCCAACAAAGCACCCAGCAAGCCCTCCAAGAATCCCGGTGCTGGACCTCCCAAGGGTGCACCTCCACCCATGAACTTTGCACAGCTGCTCAAACTCGCAGAGAAGAAACAGTTTGAGCCAGTAGAGCTAAAGGCCAAACAAATAAATAAGAACGAGGATAGACTTAGGACGGCGGATGAGATCAGAGAGCTGGAGATGGAGCGCAAAGTTAAGAAGCTGGACAAAGGTAAAGATTCGAGGCCTCCGGAGCGAGATGGCAGATCCCAGGCCAGCTCCAGCTCTTTTAGAAAGAGCTCCTCTGATAAGCCGCACAAGAGCTCCTCGGAGAGGCCGGTTCCCAGTGGCTCGGGGAAGAACCAGAAGCGTCCCTTGTCGAGCGAGAGAAGCCACAGTTCTGCCAGATCGTCTCAAGGGGATAGAGACAGAACCCGGGAAAAAGACAGGGACAGAGAGAGAGACCGACCCAAAAATGCTGCTAGCTCGTCTAGCTCTAAAGGTGCCTTAAGCAGCAAAGCCTCCTCCAGGGGAGGATCCTCTCAGGTGTCAGCCAAATCACAAGCCTCTAGGCCCTCATCAAGCCATAGAGCCCCAACCACAAGTGACCTTAATCCCAAAAAGGGGAACCCTTCATTACCTCAAGGAAGGCCCATTACTTCTGGGCCTCGACAGCCTGGCAGCTTGGGCCAGGGCCAAAGACAACAGCAGGGTAGCTCTGGACAGGCTAGATCCAACCAGGGCAGTTCAGTTCGGGGTGGACCTACTGGAGGACCCCCCAGGCCAGGAAAGGGAGAACCAGCAAGACCTGGAGGTAGCTCTTTGGTCAAACAGGGCAGTAACGGACAAGTAGCACGGCCTGGAGTTAACTCCTCAGTGAGGCAAGGGAGTAGCGGACAACTAGCAAGGCCAGGAAGCAACTCTATGGTCAAACAGGAGAGTAATGGACAATTGGCAAGGCCTGGAATTAACTCTATGGTCAAACAGGGGAGTAATGGACAATTAGTGAGGCCTGGAATTAACTCTATGGTCAAACAGGGGAGTAATGGACAGATGAGACCTGCATCAGGTGGCCCTCCCAGACCAGGAGGACCTCCTCAGGCCAGGCAAGGTGGAGGTAGTGTCCAGGGTAGACCAGGAGGGGGTAGCATCAGACCCTCAGGGCATGGACCTGGAGGTGGGGGGTCAGTCCCTGGCCGGCCAGCTAGCAGTATGGGCTCTGGACCTGGTAAACCCAAGTGTACCATGGTGGTTGAGACCATCTCATCCAAGAACTTTGGTGGACCCAGGCCAGGGGTACCACCTCGGCCAGGAATGCCGGCCAGACCTGGGATGCAACCTCGACCTGGGATGAGACCGCCAGGTAAAAGACTGGATAAATAATTTAGAGGAGGTTTCTGAACACTTAATTATGGCACTATCTTCTTTTGACCAGATCAGATACTCAGTTATTCTCACATACAATTCTACCCTGTCACTAAATAGATTAAGTGGACTTTGCTTGACTATTGCCATCTGTTCTCACCATTTATATGCCAGTACAGCAGGGCAGTGGGTTGATGCAGTTTTATTTCCCTAGCTGGCTGAATAATGAGTCAGCAATCCCGGCCCCCCTTTGTCATCCATCTTGGGTCTGGTCCATAGAAAGGCTTGATTCAAATGGCAGCTTCATGTAGCAACTTTTGCTAATTAACGAAATGATTATAATGTGCTGAATGTGCTACGCTGTCTCCACAGGCACCATGCTCCCACCAATCACCTCCAGCTACAAGAGGAAGTATGAAGATGACGAAGATGAGTACGACTCAGAGATGGACGACTTCATCGATAACGAAGGAGAAGAGCAAGATGAAATCTCCAAACACATCAGGGAAATCTTTGGCTACGACCGGACCAAGTTAGTTTCAGTAACAAGCCTACAGAGCTTGAATCTCGTGTTCTCAAGACAGACAGGCTTCTCTTAGCCTGTATTGGATTGCATTGTATCACATTTGCACAACTCAGTCACCTTGTCATGGCATTCAGTTTGCACAAAATATAACATGTTGTATTCCTCATCGTAGATACAAAGAGGAGAGTGACTATGCATTGAAGTTCATGGAGAGCAGCTGGAGAGACCAGCAGAAGGAAGAGGCTAGAAGGTAAGCCTCAGCTCATGCTAATCATCAAGTACTTTACTGTGGTAATTCCGGATAAAGGGTCTCATCAGTTTGTGTAGGACCTAGCCACTGTGACAGGCTCTGTACATTAAGTGTAATCAGGAGGGCTGCACACACTCTTGGGTAACGGTTTCATTGCTGCAAGATGCCATAGAGCTCAGCCTGCAGGTGGAGGTATTTGTTACGGTTGGTAACAATCTGGTCTTGAGTTCACACTGCGTCTCAGAGCTGGAAGGCTGATCCAGGACCCCTCAGTCTGATTTATTCTGATCTAAAATTGTCTGACTTTGGACCAGCACCCGTACTTTGAGACGCTTAATAATTCCAGGCCCCAGGCTTCTTTCCCATCACTGTAAAAAGCATTGAATGATACTCAGCAGGATGTCTGGATCAAAAGCCTGCTGCTGTCAGGACTGTGGTTCAACAGAAGTGCTGACCTGACGGCCTGGGCTCAGTCCCAGTAAGACCTAGCGTTGGGCCAGACAGGGGCCCGTAGGGTTGGTGCTCATCTTCCACATTTAAATTCATAGTATCGTACATTCCAAGACGTTTTGCACAGTTTTGGCTTATTCTCGTACCAATTTTACTCACGTCCGGCCAGTAACAATCTAGATCGAAACAGAACTTACTTGGATCTGTTATGACTGCTTATCGTCATGGAATCAGCTCACTCATGTCACATGTTCTGTCTGTCTCTGTGTGTGTGTGTGTGTGTGTGTGTGTATCTACACGCCCTCCTGTGCCACTGTCTCTTATTCCCATGTGCCTCACCATCATCCTGTTAGCCTGAAATTGGCTGTTCTAGAGGATCTCGAAGAGGAGAAACGAGAAGAGGAGGAGGAGCTTAAAAGGAAAAACGCCAAAAGGAAAAAACTTAAATGAAGCCCCGGTGCTGAACCGAAGGGTGAACCTGGTTCCCCTCTGATAAGAGACCAAGACGGAGGCCATTTTTGTGCACGCAGACACAACCACTGTCCACCTTAACGCATCTTGTTTTTCTCTCCGCTTCTCTCAGTTTACGTTTGGGCATCAAGGAGGATGAGGAGGAGCTGCGCCTCGAAGAAGAAGAGATGAAAAAAAAAATGACTGCAAAACGGAAAAAAGTATAAAGACACAAACTTTAGTATAAGAGACGGGGGGATGCAGTCTGACCCAGGTGTATGGTTGCCTCTGTTACAATATTTATTTAGTCCCCTTGGAAAACGGGGTTTGCACTACGAAGAGAATTCCTCTTTTTCAAATAATTTAATATATTGTGGAAGAGACCATGGCCTAGATTTTTGAAAGAAAAATCAATGATGCAAAGTAAAATGTTGATCACTTGTCACATTGAGAAGAGCAACCATGTCATGTCTAATACAGAACGGCGACCAACGCTCTATTTTTATCGATTCTTATTTAATTTCATGATGGACATATCAAGTCATATTGCCATTCGAAGATGTTTGTTCTTTTAAACAAATTTGACATAAGTTGTTGTCTGATAGTTTTTATTTGCATTATAGTTTGTAGGCTATTTTGTGTATTGTGAACGCCTGACTATTTAAACGATAGGCCTCCATATTAGTAAATAAACTTTATAATTAATGGCATTCAAATTAAACGTAATTTTAGATCAAAATGAGTAGTATTAAGTGAATAAGTACAATTTATGTACTGACTGCAGAACTAGACAAATGATTGATTGGAACCTGGTAGGACACACCTCCAGTAAATCCTCTGAGCACAGCCTTGATTCAGTGTTAACGATTGACAGGCCCAAAAAAAAAGGCTGGACTTTTCTGGTCGGTTTTGCATAAGCGACTGTTCATTTCGTCGAAGACCCTGAGTCCTTGCACAGCCTCTCGGTGCATTCATTGCCTGGGATTTTCAGCATGTATTCCCTCATATTGTTGGGCCTCATCTTTTGCCTCCTGTTGCTCCTCACCGGAATCCGAAAGCCCAAGAACTTTCCTCCAGGCCCTGTACCCATCCCAATACTGGGGAATTTACTGAGTTTGAATTTGGAAAATCCCATGAAAGACTTTGAGCAGGTACCCTACGCACTTTAAACAACCTATCGACAATGAACACAACCATCTCCAACACACAACTCGACAATACACACAACACAATGTCCAGATCGGATAACCGTGGTCAAGTTGGTTTGAAGTTATAGTACATATTTAGTATTATTATTTAAACCGGGGTTGCCCACCAAAACGACCTGTCGCTTCACTAATGTTCAGGCTGCAAACCAACGGATTATATTTACTTTCTTACACCAACCCTATCTGGTATCTTTTCATTATCTTTTATTTGCTGGTTTTGTTCATTTGAGATCAAATAACTTCGGAAATAGAATAGGCTAACCCATAAAGTTAAAGCGTAACTTGAATGAGTGCAAAGATGAGTGCGTTTCGGTTACGCAATTAACACTGTGGGAATGAAAGACGACGATTAGATAATGAAGCCTTTAATTCCCCGTTTTACTTCAATGAGAATGGTCTCTTCGAAATTGTTACAACAACGCAGCACGTATAATGACATGACTGTAGAAGTAGTGTAACAAGTTTTAGGACTGCCTACTAGAAAAAAGCACAAATCCCTCCCTCCCCCAGTCAAGCTTTCCCCTAAGATAAATACAACCAACAAGAAACCCCCCAAATACCAATCCACTCCTTCCCAGTAGATCAGATCACATCTTCTCCATGGGCCTCTTTCAAAGGTTTCATCTAAAACATTCTCCTTCTTGACAATAGTCTTTTGTATTTTCACTTAGGCCTACAACTCCACCATTACACAAAGCAAGATCCCATTCACGTAAAACATTTGACATTTTATGAAGAAAAATTGAACAGAATACAGGAATTAACTCCATTGCAATCTTTTGGACATATTTCTATGCTGTGTAGATGGCAAAGCGCTTTGGCAGTGTGTACAGCTTCTACATGGGTTCCAGACCCGCCGTGGTTCTGAATGGGTTTGAGGCTGTGAAGGGAGCTCTTCAAACCAATTCTGCAGTCTTCGCTGGACGACCGCAGGACATGATGGTTAGCCACATCACCCGAGGGAAAGGTTTGAGTGACATCTTTCAGCCTCATGAGTTCCTAGGCACAGGCGTCAGTTGGGTGTGGCAGCTGCTCTGAAACAACTATTTTGATGCTTGTTAAACTGCAAACTAGCTTGTAAAAATATTAGTGGATGCATTTTGGATGGATGAGGTCAAGTGGGACGGTTGAATGCAAGCTGTTGAATGGCGTTTTCACTAGCTGGTTGTCAGCCAGGGTATCTGAATTGTTTCATCAAGAAAATAGCTATTGCCAACCCACTTTAATTTGACCTTACAGGACTGATGTAGTGGTATTGAACTGTATTTAAATTGACAGTGTTATGATTGTCTCTAACCTACATACTGACCCTCTGCTCTCCAAGGTGTCATCTTAGTAGACTATGGATCAAGCTGGAAAGAACACAGGCGCTTCGCTCTGATGACCCTCAGGAACTTCGGCATGGGGAAGAATTCCATGGAAGAGAGGATTCATGGAGAAATACAACACATCGTAAATTCGTTGGAGAAAAGTGTTGGTATGAAAACGATTGAGAACTCAAACATAAAAAAACATCTAAAAGGCTTACTTGGATCAGGCCAGGGATGTACCAGACAATCTTGGAGAATTGTCCACGAAGTGTCCAGGCTGGAAATGTTCTGAAATGTTTTAGGAAGTGCAGAGTGTCTCATTTTGTTTCATTCATACTGTTTGTTTGTCAGGTACGACCATGAACCCCCAGGTTATGTTCCATAATGCTGCATCCAACATTATCTGCCTCGTTCTCTTCGGTAAACGCTACGATTACAATGATGAGTTCCTCATGACATTTGTTCGGCTCTACACCGAGAATGCAAAAATCTCTAACGGACCTTGGGCCATGGTGAGTCTGAATGAAAACATCAAGTGATGTGAAACTGAATAGTTTGCACTGCAGTTAATTCAGACATGACTGTAATAATACAAATTAAGTACCGGTAAACGAATATTGCCTGCAACCGCAGTGTAATTTTCCTAAATCTTTCCAACATGAAACTCGGTTGGCAGTTGTTTACACCAGAATATGCGAGTCGATGAAGTATGCAATTGCAGCTAGTTCAAACCCAAATCCTGTATCTCTGTCATGGTTTTCTGTCCTTAGATTTATGACAGTCTGCCGATATTGAGGAATCTGCCGCTGCCTTTCCAGAAGGCCTTCCGCAACGCAGAGCTATGTCAAAAGATGGGTCTTTCACTTGTGGAGGAACACAAGAAGACCAGGATCCCTGAACAACCCAGGGACTTCATGGACTGCTACCTGGATGAGTTGGCCAAAGTGTGTGTCTAAAGCAGGGGTGGCCAATCCTGGTCCTTGAGAGCCACTGTCCTAACAGTTTTAGATATTTCCCTGCTCTAGCACACCTGATTCTAATGAACTGGTCATTATCAATCTCCATGGAAGCCTGATAAATAGAATCAGGTGTGCTAGAACAGGGAACAGCAGTTCTGAAACCTTCAGAACAATGGCCTTTGAGGACTCGGATTGGACACCGCTGGTCTAAAGAGAGGCACAGTGGGACTGTTTTTAGGTCGTTTGTAGCAGTACTTCTGGAAAGTTCTAAGCCTTGTGTGCTTGGGTGGGCACGTCGCTTTTCTAGAGAGGAGATGATGGGTCATCCTTCAATGAAGACCAGCTGATGATGTATGTGCTGGATCTGCATTTTGCTGGCACCGACACAACCTCCAACACACTTCTCACCGCCTTCCTCTACCTCATGGCCTTCCCAAAGATTCAGGGTGTGTTCACATAACTCCTGTATCTGCATGCGTCCTTATACTCAAACAATGGAACCATTTCAAAGTCTTAAAAAAAGGTTTTCAAAGTCCATCATGGTCTCCTCTTCCCCCTGTCAGAGCGCTGTCAGCAGGAGATAGACACAGTCCTGGAGGGGAGGAGCCAGGTCAGCTTTGAGGACAGACACCAGATGCCTTACATGCATGCTTGTGCCCACGAGGTCCAGCGTGTAGCCAACACTGTGCCTCTCAGCGTGTTCCACACCACCACCAAAGACACCATCTTGTCAGGGTACAGCATTCCCAAGGTAAGGGGATTTGTGTAGAGAAAAGGATGTCTACTGTTGTATGGTTCCGCTGTCGGTGTCGTCTTCAACCTAAAAATAACACATGAAAACAAACTGTGTCCATAATAGGGGACTCTGATCATTCCTAACCTGACGTCTGTACTCAATGAGGAGGGTTACTGGAAGTTTCCTAATGAGTTCAACCCTGAGAACTTCCTAAATGACCAAGGAGAGTTCTATAAACCTGAGGCCTTTCTACCTTTCTCCCTGGGTAAGGGACAGTTCCACTCAAACCTATACCCACTATTTTATTTACTCTACTACCACTAACTTCTATTAGTACCATCGCTCTTACAACTAGTCTGCTTGGTGGAGTGACAATAGGAAAAAGTGTCCAAAATGTCAGCTAATGAAAACATGCTTTCATAAATTCAGCCGTCCATCTTTTCTTACATGAACTCCTTGCGTGAAAGAATGGGATGATTAAAAAATATGTTCTATTCTTCCTACGTTCTAGGGCCTCGTATGTGTCTGGGTGAGGGTCTGGCTCGTATGGAGCTCTTCCTCATCTTGGTGACTCTGCTGAGACGATTCCAGTTTGTGTGGCCAGAGGACGCAGGCGAGCCAGACTTCACCCCTGTGTTCGGAGTCACCCTGTCTCCCAAACCGTACAGAATGTTTATCCGTCGTAGAGAGACCCGGCAAAAGGGCAACGTGTAATCTCTTTGTGGACTAATAAACTCATAAATAATTCCTAGCGCAAAACGTCAAATCTTAGAAGTTTACTAAAATGACTCATTGTAGAAGTCAAGCCCTACAACACTTCTATCTATCTTGTTCAAATACCGAGTCATTGTTGTGACAAAGAGGGATTTCAAAAGAAGAAAGAAACGCAGTGACAAAGTGATGTTGAGATCTTCCTGAATGGCCACCATGTTCAGAGGCTCTGCATTGGAAGATCAGAAAGTTAGGGTCTGCAGGTCTGGGTTTATCAATGGAATTGATGGTCAGGGAGAAAAGTCTGTATAAAGGTCCCCTGTTGATGGGGAGAGCCCTACCTAGCTCCACCAGCTCTGCCCTGAGTATATTACTCTACGATTGATGTAACACCATTACTGCATGATCATATATTAATCTATATTTACTTTATTGAGCCCTACTAAGATGATCCTCTAACCTTCAGAGACATGATTGAGACTTAAGATGGATGTTGTGCTGTCATTTATTGTCAGGGGTTGGTTTTACTCTCTGATTCTGGGATATGAATAGGAGCCTGTGCCCAGTACAGCTTTATGTCTGACAAAGCCCCTGGTTACATGCATAACACCATACAAAAGTAATCTTGGTGAATTGTAGCGTTTTATACTGCTGCAGATTATATTAAAATTACCTTTCCTGATTTAGAGGATGTAACACGCTGGATGTCAGCACGTTTTCACAACCAAGTCATGTATTAGCTTGCAGACATTTTCTCAGTCTAATAAAAGTGTTTTGTTGTGTAAGCGTCAAAATAAACGTGTTGTAACATGAAATAAACAGACAAACAGATTTCATTCTTCTGGCAACACCCTCCATGTTAGTGTGTAGATCTCCCAGGTTAACCACCATGTTAGTGCGTAGATCTCCCAGGTTAACCACCATGTTAGTGCGTAGATCTCCCAGGTTAACCACCATGTTAGTGCGTAGATCTCCAAGGTTAACCACCATGTTAGTGTGTAGATCTCCCAGGTTAACCTCCATGTTAGTGTGTAGATCTCCCAAGTTAACCACCATGTTAGTGCGTAGATCTCCCAGGTTAACCTCCATGTTAGTGTATAGATCTCCAAGGTTAACCACCATGTTAGTGTATAGATCTCCAAGGTTAACCACCATGTTAGTGTGTAGATCTCCCAGGTTAACCACCATGTTAGTGTGTAGATCTCCCAGGTTAACCACCATGTTAGTGTGTAGATCTCCCAGGTTAACCTCCATGTTAGTGTGTAGATCTCCCAGGTTAACCACCATGTTAGTGTGTAGATCTCCCAGGTTAACCTCCATGTTAGTGTATAGATCTCCAAGGTTAACCACCATGTTAGTGCATAGATCTCCAAGGTTAACCACCATGTTAGTGTGTAGATCTCCCAGGTTAACCTCCATGTTAGTGTGTAGATCTCCAAGGTTAACCTCCATGTTAGTGGGTGTCACGGGGCGTCAGATAGCTCAACGGTTAAGGCGTTGGCCTCATGATCGGAAGGTTGTGAGATCGAGCCCCGGCTGTGACTATAGCCGGCTGTGGCTATATGACGTTGTGTCCTTGGGCAAGGCACTTCACCCTACTTGCCTCAGGGAGAATGTCCCTGTACTTACTGTAAGTTGCTTTGGATAAATGCGTCTGCTAAATGAATAAATGTAGTGCGTGCCCAGGTTAAATACTATGTCCTCTCCACTCTGAAGACAATCTGTGCGTAAACAAACATGCCGCATGTCCAACCGCCTAATTAGAAAGCCAGTTTCGGCCAACACCCATAAGTACAGGGACAATCCCCCTGAGGAAAGTAGGGTGAAGTGCCTTGCCCAAGGGCACAACATCACCTGGCCACAGCTGGGGTTCGAACTCACAACCTTTCGGTTACAAGGTCAACGCCTTAACCGGCTGAGTCATCTGACCTCCTTATCAAGAAGGTTAGGAGAGGATGAAAAACAAACATCATGTTTGTAAGCGGACCAATGGCACTCTCCATTATTGAATCACATGGCAACAGTGTGTGGCTTGTGTTTAGTATTTAGGGACCAGAGGGCAGTGGGACAACAGTCACAACACATAAATTCATCATGCTGGAGACTCTGGTGCTGATCTGGCTCTCTGTCTGTCTCTTTTTCTTTCTCTTGCGGACGCGCAGACCCAAGAACTTCCCCCCAGGACCACAACCAATCCCCATATTTGGAAACTTGCTGCAGCTGAATCTGGAGAACCCCGTTGTTGACTTAAACAGAGTAAGGCTGAACAATATATGATAGACTTAATTGATTGAATGTACTGTACTTGCAGTAATTATCATATTATTAGATTGTCTGCTAAATGACTAAATGTAAACTCGAAACTTCTTTATCCTTCATACAAGTGCCCAATCGCAATATTCCTGTTACCTACAAGATAGGGAGAGGACAGTAAACCTCCCAAACAGTTCTGCTTTGCAAATTTCAAATTCCCGTATATAGTAATGCAGTATGTAAGCCATAACCATAACCAACGAGCAGCAACAAATGTATAATTTGTCTATGCAATCTTCATAAGTATGCATACTTGTATGCATAGAATGGACAGACATATAATTTGTATAACAAGTTAACCAACCGGCAAGCCCACCACAATTTCACCATAAATGATACCATCTGTAGTTATTCATTATCCTTATTGTCATGGTCGCAAAATATTAACCTGTCAAATTTGAACACAAGGCGTGTATCAACATACCGTCACTCTTCCTCCCCAGCTGGCTGACCGCTATGGGAAGGTGTTCAGCCTGTACTTTGGAGGAAGGCCAGCGGTCATCTTGACTGGGACTCAGGCCACGAAAGAAGCGTTGGTCAACAAGGCTGTGGACTTTGCTGGACGCCCCCATGACCTTCTCCTCAGCCACCTCACCCAAGGCAAAGGTACGGATATGCTCCTGTGTAGGATCACCGAAGGAGGCAGCGTGAGATAAGTTATATGTCATTTCCGTTCCATCATTATTTAACGATTTCCATCATCGACAATGTACGTCTCTCCAGGTGTCATCATGGCGGACTACGGACCCAGCTGGAGAGATCACCGGCGCTTCTCTCTAATGACCCTCAGGAACTTAGGCCTGGGCAAGCAGTCCATGGAGGAGAGGATTCTGGGAGAGACTGAGTACGTTAGCGCTCTGCTGGAGGAAAGCGTGGGTAGGTCTCACGACAAAGTTTTAAGTCTAAAGTGCTGGTTTTGTACGGTGGAGCATTGTTTTATACAATTTCATTCAGGTCTCGTTCACATGGGTTTTATGTGCCCTGATCCAACGTGAACTGTTCTATGTTGCCAGGGAAGTCCATGGATCCTCAGACTCTTTTCCACAACGCTGCCTGTGACATCATCTGCTCCATTCTGTTCGGGGCGCGCTACGAGTATGATCACCAGTTCTTCCAGGCCATGATCAGGATGATGGCCGAGAACTCCAAGATAGCCAACGGTCCATGGGGCATGGTATGGAAGCTTCTGTAGATGTGGCTGGCCATCACCAATTACGTTTACATTTAGTCATTTAGCAGACGCTCTTATCCAGAGCGACTTATAGCAAGTACAGGGATGAAGTACCTTGCCCAAGGGCACAACTTCATGTAGCCACAGCTGGGAATCCAACTCACAACCTTCCGATCACTAGCCAAACACCTTTACACCTGAGCCACATGAGCTCCCAAGTAATTTGTACATAAAACGTCAAAAAAAATCATATGTATCTATATAAACTCTTCTCTCTCCCTTTCTCTCTCACACAGATCTATGACACCATACCACTACTGAGAAATCTCCCGCTGCCTTTCCAGCGTGCCCTGAGAGACTACAACACCGTCAAGCTCCATGTACTGGAGATCGTCCAGGAACACAGGGTCACCCGTGTCCCTCTGCAGCCCAGGGACATCATTGACAGCTACCTCGACCAGATGGACAAGAGGGTGGGTGGAGCAGAAGTGGTTTGAGGACCATGGCCATGTACGCTTGAAAAAAATCAGTTCTGTTCATGAGTTCTAGGTGGCGAAAGCAGAAATGTTTGCTTCCACTCTTTGTTTGTTTAGAGAGATGACGAGGGTTCGGTGTTCGATGACCAGCAGATGATCACGCTTCTCCTGGACCTGCTGTTTACTGGGACAGACACCACCTCTAACACTATTCGCAGCACCATCCTTTACCTCATGGCACACCCAGAGGTGCAGGGTCAGTCTGCCAGTCTGTCTGTCTGTCTACATCACTCCCCCCACAACTATTACAGTTTTTCAATGTTTGGAAGTGGTTGTTTCCCTGTCCTGGTCCACAGAGCGCTGTCAGCAGGAGATAGACACAGTCCTGGAGGGGAGGAGCCATGTCAGCTTTGAGGACAGACACCAGATGCCCTACACGCAGGCTGTGATCCAGGAATCCCTGCGTTATGCCAGCACCGTGCCCCTCAGTGTGTTCCACTGCACCACCAGGGACACAGAGCTGATGGGGTACAGCATTCCCAAGGTCAGGGTCCGGGCACCAAAACAATCTTCATGCAGAGAGGAGACTAGGGATAGGGATGCAGTAACACTAATGACATTTACCAACAGACAATTGTTTTGCAGTAGGGGATTTTGACACGTTAAAACAGTTTTCACTATAGTTTATCTCTCAGGATTTGCCGACTAGTCCGATCCTGGACCGTTTCAGACAAAAGCCATGACTCATACATTATTCCTTGACCCTTCCTCCCTACTACAAGACTCTCTGTTCCTCAAATGATTATGTCCTTCCAGGGGACTCTGGTCATCCAAAACCTCCCCTCTGTGCTCTATGAGGAGGGTCAGTGGAAGTTTCCTAACGAGTTCAACCCTGAGAACTTCCTCAACGACCAGGGAGAGTTACAGAAAAATGAGTCATTCATGCCTTTTTCTGTCGGTGAGAGGTCCCTCTAATCTTATCTTTACATGAACTGATTTCAGAACAGTAGTATTGAAAGCTGGTTCTGAGGTACTGGGTTCTAAACCACGCTTGCTCTTGCTCTTTCATTTACATTACTTACAGGATTAAATGTATTTATTTTATATGGAAATCTAGGTAGGAAAAAGTAACAGTAATGCCGTGTTTAATATTTCAGGGCCTCGTATGTGTCTGGGTGAGGGTCTGGCTCGTATGGAGCTCTTCCTCATTTTGGTGACTCTGCTGAGACGATTCCAGTTTGTGTGGCCAGAGGACGCAGGCAAGCCAGACTTCACCCCTGTGTTCGGAGTCACTCAGGCACCCAAACCGTACAACATGAACGTCCGGATGCGAAATTGCCAGGAAGCCTGAAGACTCAGACAGCATGTGGTCTAGATAACAGCCCTGGTACTCTTGGTAGTTTTGTCATTATTATGTACTGTGTTGAAACTCTCTTAATGGCAAATGTGTTAACGTACAAGGATTTGTATAAACACTACCAAGTATTTTCCTGCGTTCTTCCATCAAGTCTTTCTTTCTATATTCAGATTCAGAATACTTTATTAATCCGGGGGAAACTCCTTAAATATTGATTGACTACAAAGAGGATACCGAGAAAATGTGCAGTAGGGTAACTGATAAAAATCAATCAACTCTCACCTAGTATATTATAAGTTTGTCCTTGCTGATAATACACGGGTCAAAAGTCAACATGGCACTGGGAACCTTTTTAACCACTTGTTGCCTGAGAAAGAGTTTACATGACATGACATTTATTTATTTAGCAGACGCTTGAACCAAAGGGACTTCCAAGAGGGAACTTTACAAAAAGAAAACTGGTCACTGATCATAACAACATGATAGTCCCCAAACATAGCAGGTTGTCAGATTATGACACATACATTAAGTGCACCAAACAAGTGCTAAAGCTAAAGAGCCACTTGTGATATTAAACAATGCTAACTTCAAAGCAACAGTTTCCCCTTTTTAACATAATATCCACACCACCACCTCATTTGTTTCATTCTAAGTCAAATCAGGCTTCATTCAGAAGACGCGTGGTAATAAACTTCTCGAAATCTGGACTTTTCAATTAACAGTCCTTTCCACGCAATTAGTAAATGGCCAACAATTAACAACTGTTAATTAATGACAATATATGGGTAATTAAACGTAATCTTTTTAAATTAATTAATTTGATCATAAACCTTTTTTTATATAATCTTTATTAACACAAAAAAACTTTGAAAATACAAATTAAAAAATATAATAACATTCGTACACTAGGGGGTGCTTGCTGTAAATGAAAGAAAAATATTGAAAAGTTTACAGGTCCTCAGGGTTTTCATTGCTTTTTGTTTCATTGAAAACCTTATCGGTATAAAATAATGTTCAATGCCTTTCTGAAATGAAATAAAACAAGGCTTTTTACATGAAAACTTAAAAATAGAATTTTGCCATCAATATAATTAAATGTATCAAATAAACCTGATCGCGATTATCTCCACAATCCTCTAAAATGCCGAATACTTAGTGTGGCAACATCAAAATAAATCTGTCATTAATATTCACTGTAATAAAATCACAAACATTCTGCCAAAATGTTTTTACAAATGGGCCAAAACAAATGAACCACAGTTTCAGGGTTTATTTGATCATAAACTGTGACAAACGCTTTTGCGCCGCGCGTCAGAGTTGCGACATCCAACCCACGTGTTCTGGCGGAACTCATGACATTAACATGATTTCATGATCGTCACATTTATTATATGAAATAACTGCAACATTAGATCTTGAGTGATTTCTAAATCGTAGTATCCTGGACAGAATGGCAACAGATGCTAAAAGGCTCAAGGTGAGAACGGCTTCAAGTTAGCATGGCCACATATCTGGGGAAGGTAGCAGCTAGCAGCGAATAGCTTAGTAAGCTTTCTAAAATGAACTTAGATCAGAAGTTAAAGCGACGTCGTTACTAAGCAGACATGTCCTACACTTACAAACAAAACAAGTTTAGAGAGCCCCTGCTTGCAATCAAGTGTATAAGACATAAGAGTGTATAAGACACTCATACTTGCTGGAGTTATATGCCCCCCATCTGTACAGCTAGTGCCCACTTCGTATTTTTTATTCTTTTTGATCTTCATTATCTTTATCGCTATCTTATTTAAGTTCCATATATGTTCTATGTTTGCTGTTTCCTGCCACAGTAAATCCCGTGTTGGTGTAACTCGCATGGGGAATACAGACTGATTCTGCTTGTGACGACTGTAGCCTTGGTGTGTTGCTGATACTGGTCCTGATCTCACAGGTTGATGACAGCTCAGCTACCGGGGGGTCGGAGGTCAAACCCCTCCAGGTCTTTCTGCGATGGTGTGACCAAGTCGGACTGACTCTAAGCAGCAAGGTCAGTGGGCATCGGTGTTTAATCAAGCAATTAGAAATACCCAGGACTTAGCTTAGCCATCCAACTGAAATGTGGCTACAACAGATGTTTTGTTCTCCAGGTTTACCTAAGTAAGGAGGGTACAGTATCCGAGTATGGCATGCTAGCGAAGGAGGACATAGAGGAAGGGGAAGTGCTCTTCTCCATTCCCAGATCTGCTGTTCTCAGCCAGAGCACCACCAAAGTCTCCGCCGTCCTGGAGGAAGGTGAGTCAGCTAGCACCGACCAGCCAACCTGTCCAGCTGCTGTTCTGTGGCTTTGTCTCTGTCCTTCATATGCTGACACATCCATAAGAGATGGACGGGAACAGAGAATCAGCAACATCTGGCCCGTTTCTTATAAAACCCTATGTTGTAAGACTGTATGTGCATGTAATCCCTGTTGTTTGTGTGTGCGCTTGTGTGTTAATCTGTTTGAATGCTTACTTTTTGTTTTAAACTTACTGTATAGATCTCTAGTCAATATCATCTTTTTAAAACGTGCTATATGACTCTAAGTTGCTGTGTCTTCTTCGTCTCTCCTCTCTCAAGCTAAGGGATCTCTGGAGAACACGTCTGGTTGGGTGCCGCTGCTCCTGTCGCTGCTGTCAGAGTACACCTCCCCCCAGTCCCTCTGGAAACCCTACCTCTCCCTCTGGCCCGACTTCAAGGCCTTGGACCAGCCCATGTTCTGGTACTGACCTCCGTAATACAGGCTTTAGCTCAACAAGCTAAGCTTTAGACCTGGGTCGTATCGTTCATACGGACCCTGCTGCGTTTATGTCTTGGGAACATCTCTACGTAGGCCTCAGCTTTGCCACTGTTAGCCGAGTGACGTTGTGTGCGGTGGGCATGTGTTGGGGGTGTGTTCAGGTCTGAGGAGGAGCGGAAGGAGCTGCTGGAGGGGACAGGGGTGAGGGAGGCGGTGGACACGGACCTGACCAACATCCAGAAGGAGTACCAGGACATCGTCCTGCCCTTCATCCTCCTCCACCCGGATCTTTGGAGCCCGCAGACGCACACGCTGGAACTCTACACCCGCCTGGTGGCCTTCGTGATGGCGTACAGGTGAGAGGTCGTAGGTCCTGGTCCAGGTCCAGGTCCTGCTGTTCCACAGTCACCATCTCCTTCTGGTCAGTAATCTCCCTTTTAACTCTTCGGCTCTTTTTCTGTCTTTCTCGTGGGTCTAGTTTCCAGGAGCCTTTGGAGGATGAGGAGGAAGAAGATGCGAAGGACCCCAACCCACCAATGATGGTGCCTATGGCAGACATGTTGAACCATGTAGCCAATCACAATGCCAATCTGGAATACACCCCGGTGAGAAGCCTGTGGGTCACTATCCAGGATCCCTAATAAGGGGTTCATGAAACTGCACCAGCATATCTAGTTAGACTTCACTCAAGTCAGAACGTCACTAGTATTTTAGCGTATTTTCCTCTTAGTGTACAGTTGTCCCCTGTCTGGGCCCTGCCTTTGTATAACATGGCTGTTATTGACTGACGGATCATTAAGACCTAATACAAAGATTCTCTCTGTACCAGTCGATAAGAGAGAGCAATTATTCAAAGCAATCTGGCCCAGAATGCCCAGATGCTCAGCGAGACTCTGCCTGACAGTCCTGTACTCCCTCTGTGCTCATGCAGGACTTCCTGAAGATGGTGTGTGTGCGCAGGATCAGGGAAGGAGAGGAAGTGTTCAACACTTACGGTCAGATGGCTAACTGGCAGCTCTTGCACATGTATGGCTTCGTTGAGCCGTATCTTAGCAACAGCAACGACACGGCCGACATCCCGATGTCCAACGTCTACAAAGCTGCTGTGCAAGGTGATGAGCGGGGACAGCGTGTGTGTGTGTGGGGTTATGTTAATTTCCTTTTGAATGCATTAACATAAACACACACACACACACACGGAACTATTCAAAATGCATCTAACATATTGGCGTTAAACAGTGTGTTTGTTTGTCTTTCTCAGCGACCAAGTCAGAGAGCGAGCAGCGTCTGCTTGTGGACAAGTGGAACACTCTGTGTGAGATGGAGATGGTGGGAGAGAAGGGGGTCTTTATCTTCGGCAAATCAGGTTCACTCACAGACACAGAGCTTCATACCACCCTCAAGGTAACCTTTTACTAAATTATCAGTTTTTCGTGTGTTTTTTCAAAACTCACACATCAAATTAAAGCTCCTGATTGAATTTGCCTTCTTTTCTCTCATCTCAGATATTGTGTATGTCAGCGGAGGAGTTCGGGGAGTTTCAAGAAAACGAGGGATGGGAAGAGGCTGAGGACGAGGACGAAGAGGAGAAGATCAGCCAGGCTCTGAGTAACGAGGGTCTTCCAGGGTTGGCAGCCGCCTGGAGGCGTCTGCTGCGCGCGGCGGCCGGCTTCACGCTCGCTTCCTTCAGGGAGGACCTGCAGAAGGACCGGGCCATGCTGAAGAACGCAGCCGCCCTGACCTCCAGACAGCAGAGGGCGCTGCAAGTCCGCTGCGGGCAGAAGACCATCCTGACCCAGCTGATGGAGCTCACTAAAGCATGACACCGACCTTCTCAGTAGATACTGAGATATGAGCGTTCACCTGTAAAGTCACGCACAGCATCACATTCAACACCCTGGTCAGGTGCTAGTTTGTGCCTTTAGGCTGTACTTTTATGATGCACTTTCTGACAATGGAAACAGCATATTAGTATGAAACTGGGGATCATCATGGTAGTGATATTTGGTCCAAACCACTTTAGTGATTCTGAAATCATGAATGTGCCTGAAAACATCATCAAACCTGTGATGACTATAAAACTTTACTTCATCATAATAAAGTTGTATTTTTATTAAATATTTGTTCTTGTTACCTTACTACTTGACAGCCTGGTTGTCTTGTTCCATCAGCATGTGATGACTGGAAGATTTAAACTGATGACTTTGTAGTATATGTCCAGTAGACTCATGTTCCACTGTCTTCTGCAGTAAGTCATTTTTTCAAACTTGTTGAATTTCCGTACATTAATGTGACTTTTGTGATTTTTTTGTACAATAAAACCAGGTAAAAAATCAACTTGTCCCTGTCCAAATACCATCTGATAGTGAGTTTGAATGAAGGAAACATGTGCAGTTCAATTGTTTAATGTGTATAACTACAGTATGCATACATACAGGAAATAAGTAGCAAGAACTAAAGGCAACTAGAAAGGACTACAAAATACAACACACGGACCAATACATTTACAAAACATTCAAAATCCTTACAAAATGGTCTGTATTGGTCCTTCTTTTTGTTGTTCTGCAATTTGGATCTTTGTACAAGTTTTAAGATTAGATTTTTATCATCTTAAATTTTCCACAATTTTACAAGTGCCAGGGAGAGCCAGTGAGCCTCAGTTTAAAATGGAACCATCCATCCATCCCCTTCACCTCACCCACCTCCCCCAGCCCACAGACCAGGAGTGGGGGGGCAGGAGACAGGCTTGGGCTCTGCCTTCTCTGCCCACTCACAAACGCAACAAAAAAAAGGCTTCATCATCCTCTACCAACAAGTCTCTGAACTCAAATCAGTCATGAAAAAAAGAAAAAAAAGCCCCAAAAACCGAAATCTGCAAGAGGGAGACGAACAGGGGAGCTTTGGTAGTGAGTGAAAAGTGTGAGTGTGTGTTTGTGGGTGGGTGTGTGTGTTCATTTGTCTTTACAATGTTTTTTTTTCCTTCTCTCAGCCATCTTTCCCCCCCCCACTCATCTGCTGCTACTATCTAGCTCTGTCTCCCTTTTAATATTTACATCGAAGCCTCCAAAACTTATATTAAACAGCATGTCCAAATAACTTCTCAATATTCAGGCAAAAAAAAATAAAAAAATGAACGAAAAAAAGGCGAGGGAAAACTTAGATTCCACGAGCAGCAGTCCTTAAACATTAGAATGAGCGTTGCCAGTTCGTCCAGTGCTAACAGTAAAGGAGGAGGAGGGGTGGTGGTGGCGGTGGTGGAGGGGGGGGGGAGGGAGGGAGGGGGGTCGGCCCTGGCATCTCTGATCTCCTGCGGGGCTGACTAGCTGGCACCAGTGCCCTCCATCACCTGCTGAGCCTGCTTCTGCCCCATGCAGCACTGGGCCACAGACTGGAACAACCTGGCAGAGACAGCACACGGGGAGGAGAGGGGGGGGTTTAAGACCAGGCTGTCCAATCACAGCTTACAGCTTCACATAACGACATCCACCCCCCCCCCCCCACAAAAGCCCCCCCCCCAAAAAAAGAAGAAAAAAGAGACTTGCTCGTCTAGACAGAGAGCCATCGCCCCCTGTTAAAAGCAGTATGGCAGCCCTGCATATCCCTTACATCAGGAGTATGAGAGTAGGACGGGTCACCTTGAGTTAGGGTGAGCGCCCTCTGACCTTCCGGCTGTTAGTTTTCAACGGCAGCAGTTAGGGGGGGATGGGACCATGACAGTGGGAGTGAGTGAGAGAGGACGTACTTCTCTATCTCAGGGGCACAGTGCACAAAGTCGTGGCTCCAGAACTTGAAGGCGGGGTTCTTGATGAGCTCGATGAAGGTGATGAGCAGGCCCCAGGGGTGCGGTCTGTTCACGATGAGGCGCTCCAGGAGAACCCTGCCAGACAAGGGGGGGAACGTTAGGACGCTGTCGCTTGACATGCAGACAGGTGATCAGACAGACGGGCAGTCAGACAGTCAGATAGTCAGATAGACAGTCAGTCAGAAAGTCAGACAGACAGGCAGGCAGTCAGGTTACCTGGTGATCTGTTCCTGGATGGCCTCTGTGTTGGCCTCTGCAAACAGGTACAGCATGGTGCAGCTGAAGTAGTGGGTGTGGCTGTTTGGGTAGCGCAGCTGATTGGCTATCGCGTTCAGGAACAGGTAGCGGCCTGAAAACGAGAGCAGGAGAGGAACGTTTCCATGACATGTCGTTTACGAAAGATGACAGCGTTCTGGAGGAGTTCATCGGGGTGTGTGTGTGTGGGGGTGCGTCTTACCCTCCGTGTCGAGGTCGACGGCCAGGTTCTGGAAGATGTCCATGTGTGCAGAGTGGGTGATGGTGCTCATGGAAGGGGTGCTGCCCTTGTTGTGGATGTAGGCGATGGCCTGGGTGCCCACGTACAGCACCAGAGCATTGATCAGCTGGATGTTGTAGCGATTCCCTGCCTCGTTAGACACCTGAGCACAGGCACAAAAACGCAGCCGTGTCAGAACACACCCACCATCCTGGTACACAATCACACCAACAAAGGCTCACGTGACCTTCTAGTTCAAGTACCTGCATACACACACACACACACACACACACACGAAAACACACTAAACCACAGTTCACAAGTACAACACCACAGAAGATGAATCGAGCATTTTTATTTCTCAAAGAGTCAAAACTTAACCTGGTCTAAAGATGTTTCGTTGTGCTGCAAATACTTCCAGGGACCCAGAGTGGCGCCCCCTACCTGCAGGTTGCTGCGGAGCTCGGACAGGAAGGTGACGGGGGAGCGCGTCTTCAGGTACGAGTCCAGGTCCTTCTTGAACTGAGAGGGCATCACTCCGGTGAAGTTGGTGAGGATGCGGGGGGCGATGTTGATCTCGCTCAGCATGTCCACCTGGGGGGAAGGGCAGCATCACAGTTACACAGCGGGCAGGGGGACGCTGCCTACACATCCACCAGGAAGGAGGACAAAAGGAACTACAACTCCCACTTCTCAGTGACTGGATAACCTGCGGTCGGTGAGTCCATCTGCTGAGCTCAGAGCTCCAGACCGGCCCTGGGAACGACAGGATGCCGAGTCGAGGCCTGTGTGTGTGTGTGTGTGTGTGGGGTACCTTGAGGTTGGGTGTGAAGGGGTCTGGGAGCCTCATGTTGCGGGGGAAGGCACTCAGGATCAGGTTGCGCAGCTGGATGCAGTTGGGAGGGATGACGTCACAGAAGCCGTAGTGGTAATCGCACAGGAACTCTGGGAAGTCATGCAGCAAGACCAGCAGGACACGCAGAGTGCCCTGAGAAAGAGAGAGAGAGAGAGAGAGAGAGAGACAGAGACAGAGACAGAGACAGAGACAGAGACAGAGACAGAGAGAGAGAGAGAGAGAGAGAGAGAGAGAGAGAGCCAGAGCAGAAGAGAGAGAGGGAGAGAGACAGAGCAGAAGAGAGAGAGGGAGAGAGAGAGAGGGAGAGACACAGAGCAGGAGAGAGAGTGAGAGACAGAGCAGAAGAGAGAGAGGGAGAGAGGGGGAGGGAGAGAGAGAGACATAAAGCAGAAGAGAGAGAGAGTGAGAGAGAGAGAGAGAGAGAGAGAGAAAGAGAGAGAGAAAAGAGAGAGGAAGAGAGAACGAGTGAGAAAAAGAGAGAACGAGAGAAAAAGAGAGAGAGGCAGAGAGAACGAGAGAGAGAGACAGCAGGAGAGGAGAGATGTCAGATAACCGCACCAGAAGCCTTAGCTCTCTCAGTCAGTTGTAGAGGCAGCAGCCGCTGGTGTAAGTACCTTGTAGAGGATTTGCATAGGTTTGTTGAGCTCTACATTCCTCAGGAAGGGGGCCAGGTACTTGAACAGGTCGATGAGCAGCTGGGCGTACATGGGCCAGCCCTGCAGGAGAGACAGAAAGCTCATCAGGGCTGCTGATATGAACACTGCAATACCACAGGCACAGCTTGATGATGTATGTGTATGTGTGTGTGTGTGTGTGTGTGTGTGTGTGGGCGCGCTCCTTGCCTTCTGCTGCGGTGTGTGTGCCAGCATCCTGGCGATGAAGATGCGGTGGGAGATGAGCTCCAGCCAGGCGTAGACGAAGCCGGGGGCTTTGGTGGGCCGCAAGATGTGGAAGGTGTTGCTGAGGGGAGAGCAGGATCACAGAGGACCAGGCACAATCAGAACAGAGCCGTCTCCCTGGTAGGGGGCTGGGGACGGACAACTATCCAGGTGCAGGATGGGGGGGGTAGGGGGAGGTGCAGGGTGGGGGGCCAGGGGAGGGCAGGGGTCAGCAACCTACCAGAAGGCTGTGAGGGTCTGGAAGTTGATGGTCTCCAGGACGTGCTCGGGGGCGTTGAGCTCCAGCAGCAGCATGATGAAGATGCGGTGGTACGGCAGCTGCTGGAACTCTGTCTGCCTCACGTCATGGTCCTGGATCAGCACCCCCACCACGATACCAAGAACCTGCACGCGCACACACACACACACACGCACAGGGTCAGAAACCAAACCCACAAGACGACAGGCGTGTGTATACATTTCCCTTAAATCATTTAGCAGACGCTCTTATCCAGAGCAGGTTACAGCAAGTACAGGGACATTCCCCCCTGAGGCAAGTATGGTGAAGTGCCTTGCCCAAGGACACAACATCATGTTGGCACAGCCAGGAATCAAACCGGCAATGTTCCGACTCCCTAACCACTCAGCCTGACAGAGCTCCAGAGGAGGAGGGGAGGGCCTCACCTTGTTGAGCAGGTTGATCTTGGTAACCGTGTTGGTGGCCTCTCCAGAGTGTTTGACCAGCAGGGCGATGAGGCGGACGAAGGCGTCCAGGTTGTGGTAGCACTTGGCCCTGATGATGGCCGCGCTGGCGGCCGGGTTGTGCTGCTGCTCCGCCTGGGCGCGGTAGCTGATCTCCACGCACATCTCCGTACACAGGCGGAAGAAGCGCGTGATCAGGTCGTCTGTCTTCAGGATGCCCTGCTGGTGCATCTGGGGAGGGGACAGAGGTGATGGGGGGGGGGGGGGGGGGGGGGGGGGTTACCAGGAGAGTATTTGCATTTAGTCATTTATCCGCCGCTCTTATCCTGAGCGACTCCCAGCAAGTACAGGGACATTCCCCCCCCCCCCCGAGGCAAGTAGGGTGAAGTGCCTTGCCCAAGGACACAACGTCATGTTTGCACGGCCGGGGATCGAACCAGCAACGTTACAATTACAAGCCCGATTCCCTAACTGCCTAGAAGCGACTCGTATAGGCTACCATCTGCAGTGTGTGTGTGTGTGTGACCCACCTGTCCCACAAATGCAGAGAAAGCCTTGGTGCTGTCCCTGCCCGCAGCAGCAGAGTGGTACAGGTTGACCCATTCCCTCAGCAGGTACTCGGCCTTCTCCCGGAGGCCAGGGGGGTCGTCGTACTCGGACGCCTGCGATATCCCAGAGTGCATCATGAAGTTGGGGCCCCCGTGGGCACGGTCGATCATGGCCTCGTAGTTGGAGCGCACCACGTCCATCAGCTGGGGGAGACTGGAGGAGGTGGGGGGGGGAGAGAGGGCACGGCGTTTAGGAGACCCCCCACAGGAGAGGAGAAGTTAGGGGAGGGAAGAAATGGGCTCCCAGCCCCTTTTTTGAGGTGACAGAATGCTAAAGCGTCAGCGGCTACCGGTGGAGAACACAGTGTGTGTGTGTCGTACCCCTCGGGGGCGTTGGCCCTGGAATGGGCGCTCGTCCTCATCAGGGTGTCGATGGTGTGGAACAGGTCGGCCTCGGTGATGTGGCTCACGCTGCGCTCGTCCACCAGCAGCAGCTTCACCAGCTGCATGGCGAACGCCACGGCCATGTAGTGCAGGCCGTTCTCCATGGACTGAGCACACGCAGAGAGAGAGGGACACACACACACACAAAAACAGAGAGAGAGACAGACAGACAGACCCACACACACAGAGAAAGAGAGAGACACACACAGAAACACAGAGACAGACAGACAGACCCACAGAGAGACAGACACAAAAACACACCCCAGTTAATGCCAACACTGGCGCACACAGGTTGCTATATTTGACGGTCTTACGTCTAGTATAACTCACTCATAAACGAGAGTGTGTGTGTGTGTGTGAGAGAGAGGGGGGTACCTGGGCCAGGTGCAGGTCGTACTGCTGCATGTTGACCAGGTGGTTCCGGATCAGCAGTTCCACAGCGTCCACGTTGTACTTGTACTCATCGCGACACTCGATCAGACACCTGGTGATCTGCTTGTTGCACCACTGGGGGCCGTAAGCCCGGCCGTCCTGCAGGGCCTTGAGCACCAGCAGGTGGCACTCCCTGTAGCGCAGGAGCAGGTCTGCATCGGCCCCGCTGGTGGCGTCCAGGAGCCCCTCCACCGCCTGGGGAGCGAGCACGCACAAGAGGGGCCAACGCTCGTTACACAGTCATAAGACATCAGCTGGTTATAGGTTTGAATTCTTTTCAGTTTAATTCCCTGCAATGATTCCCCGTTTATATTTCAATTTAGTCATTTATCAGACGCTCTTATCCAGAGCGACTTACAGCAAGTACAGGGACATTCCCCCCTGAGGCAAGTAGGGTGAAGTGCCTTGCCCAAGGACACAACGTAATCTGGCACAGCCGGATATCAAACTGGCAACATTCCGATTCCCTAACCGCTCAGCCACTTGACTCCCCACAGTAAGGTGATGTCCCCCTCCCCCTTTTACCTTCTGCAGGAGACCCAGGGCAGCGATGCCATCGCGGGAGTTCCTGGCCAGGGCCACTGCCTCCAGGAGGCTGCGCAGGGCCTGGGTCTGGGGGTTGATGGCCAGTGCTGGGGGGATGGCGTGAAGGTGCTGCTCAAGATCGGCCATGCACTTGTCATAGATCTGAGCCACGTCATCTGTGGCCCATGCCTGCTGCTGCAATAAACACACACATGTTAGAACTGGTGCTGACAAACACACACACACACGTTAGAACTGGTGCTGACAAACACACACACACACACACACACTAGAACTGGTGTTGACACACACACACACACACGCTAGAACTGATGTTGATACACACACACACACACACACGTTAAAACTGCTGCTGATACACAAACACACACACACACACACACACACCCGTACTGGCCATCTAATGCTCCCGACCCACAGATTCTCAGCAGTGAAATGTTCCAGCAAAAATAAGCTAAAAGATAATGTGGTCATCAACGTACCTTCATGGGCTGAGCCAGGAAGCCAGTGGGCTGGGACAGGTCATTGCTGGGGAGGAACCCCGGAACATTCCGGGCAAACTCCTCGTACACGGCCAGCTGTTTGGGATCCACACCTCCCACCTACAACACAGGCCAAGCATTCCATTATATCGATTCCGTGGTTTGATTGGACGCTGGACAGCAGAGGGGCGGTGGTGGGAGGGGCCAGGGCGTGCCTACCTTGAGCCTGATCTGCTCCGGCATGCGCTCGGCCTGGTAGGTCAGCACCACGGGGTCACAGTAGCGGCGGCCTTCCTGACGGGCGTGCTTCCTCAGCTCAAACTCCTGGAGGAAGGAGAGACGAGCAAGCAGTCAGTGATCGTCTGACCGCAACAGGACAGGCCTGGGTCTGGGTAGGAGGTCGGTGGGGGGGGGGGGGGAGGGGGACTCACAGTGGCCAGCCTCTTGTCCATCTCAGGTCCGGCCTTCTCCACAGCCGTCTTCTGGATGAAGCAGCAGGCCAGCTCGCAGTTGTCCTGGGCGATCCTGGCAGCGGCCTCTTCCATCAGCTCTCTCTGCTGGGGAGTGGGGGCCTGGAGAGGAGGGGGAAGGGACCCAGTTAGAAACATGTTGGGGGGGGAATGGGGGTTTAGCTCAGTGGGAGGAGGCCCTAGGTTCCAAACCTCCCTGTATAGGGCATCGGTTGAAAACAGTCTGCTTAATGAAAACATGCCGTTTTCCAAGCACAGAGAGAGGGAACGTCCCCCTCAGGGGGAATGTCCCTGTACTTGCTGTACGTCTCTCTGGATAAGAGCGCCTGCTAAATTACTAAATGAAAATTTTTACAAAACTCTAGAGCTGCTAATGGACAGGTTATGTAGACGCTGTCTTTACACGCACACGCCTGTCTGTTATCAGTGTATGAATGAGAACAGGGTGTGTGTGTGTGTGTGTGTGTGTGTGGCTGGGTGAGCCTACCCTGAGGGCCCCGGCGAAGCTGTTCTTCAGGTTGGTGGCGATGCTCATGAGCAGTGGCTCCCTGCAGGTGATCATGGCCATGCCGGCCGTCAGGTTGCGCATCATGTGATGCGCCGCCACGCGCATGCGCGACTCCTCCGAGTCCAGGGCGAAGTCCTTGCGGACGATCTGCTCGCAGGTGGTCATGGCGATCTTGATGGAGCGGTCCACCACGGGGTGCACCAGCTCCTGGACCGCCCGCTCGATGGACTGCCTCACGCACTGCTTCAGTTGGGGGTGGGCCTGGAGCAGGGGGATCTGCTGGGAGAGAGGGAGGGGGAGACAGAGAGAGACAGAGAGACAGAGAGAGAGACAGAAAGTGACAGAGGGACAGAGAGAGACAGAGGGACAGAGAGAGACAGGGACAGAGAGAGACAGGGACAGTCAGAGAGAGACAGCCAGGGAGAGAGAGGGACAGAAAGAGACAGAGGGACAGAGAGAGAGAGAGAGGGACAGAGAGAGAGAGGGACATAAAGGGACAGAGAGACAGTGGTAAGATAAACAGAACCCTTCAGTTCCAGGGACAGACTTCTCCTTCAGACAGAGGACAGAGGCCACCCTCTCCTGAGGACCTCCGCTCCAGAGGGGCACTTACACTGATGTTGATGTTGATGTGAGGGGCCAGCCCAGCCAGGGCGTACACATTGATGTCATGGTAACTGAACTGAGGAGTGGGCGGTCCCGTGGCTGTGCAGGGGGTGGTGGTGGCTGGCGTGGAGGGGGCAGCTGCAAATGGAAGAAATTCTCCTGTTGGTTACAAAACGCTAGAGTGATTAACATCCAGGAACGGGAGGGCCGAGCTCGCAGGCTCGATGGAACAAAAACAAAGAAGCGTTAGTCATTCCATTCAGAACCGTAACTCAAATAAAGCACGTTTAATATGATGTGATCAGTGAGCGATGCTCTTTTGTAAAAGCTCTCTCTTGGAAGTCGCTTTGGATAAAAGCATCTGCCATCACAGGTATCAAACTCCAGTTCTTGAGATGTCCTGACGGTTTTAGATGTTTCCCTGCTCCAGCACACCTCCACAGAGCTTGATAACGACCCTTTGTTAGAATCAGGTGTGCTAGATCAGGGAAACATCTAACACCTTCAGGACAGCAGCCCTCGAGGACTGGAGTTTGCCACCCCTGTATGAATAAATGTAAATATTCTACATGGCAGTGATTACACAAAATAAGAATAATCTAATCAGAGAAGCGGAAGGGACAAACATCCACAGAGACGGGAGAATTTCCAGGGGGAGGAGCAGAAGGTAGGCGCGGTGGCTGTAAATACCTGTATACAGTGGTGTACCTGTTGTTACAATAGGCAGCATCTCCTCGGGAGGCTTGGTGTCCTTCTTTGGGGCGGACAGCTGCTCCTCCAGGCTCTTCAGCTTGTCCTTGTCCTTCAGCAGGTTCCCTGGCTTCAGATCGTTGATGTCAAGGGACAGGTTCTTACACAGAACCTCAATCTCAAACTTCAAGTTGAGCTGCGGAGGGGGGAGACAAGTGGAACAACAGCGTCAGAAGCTGTTCGGGTTTACCAGAGGGCCAGGAGCTAGCAGAAGACAGTGAGGTGGATATTTTGAAGCTAGGACCAGAGGACAGCCAGAGTTCTGGCCGTGCTAAGGCAGGTGAGACAGGGGTTCTGTCATGCGGACCTTCAGGTCATGCTCCTGGTGGAGTTCTGCCAGGACGTTCATGATGGCCATGGTCCAGGGGTTCTGAGGCCGGAAGATCTGCAGGAGGAACCGACACAGGGTCAGAGTTCGTTCCGACTCAGTTCCCTCTCAGACAATGCAGCGTGTAGATGTGAGGAGGTGGGTGAAGCGAATGAGGGGGTGTTCAACTCACCATGCTGCGTAAACTGGACTCGAGGACTTTGGCCACGAAGGGGACCACGTACAGGAGTTCCTGCTGGCCCTTGACATAGGCCTCCAGCAGGAGGGACTTGACCTCCAGATCCTGGAGGAAGAGGACAGTTCCAGTGTTAGAAATGCCTCAGTGAGTCTGTCAACAGGCCCCATGTTGTGTGTGTGTGGTTAAAGTAGCTGCTCACAGTGTAGAGTATGGGTTTGTTCTTAGCCAAAGTGATCATTCCCAACCAGTGGCCCAGGTTCTTCAACAGGGAGCGATCAGAGAAGTTTGCAGCTGCCTTGTCTGAGGTCAACAGAACCTGACAAACGAAAACAGAAGAGAAACAGGAATCAAAAACAACGTTTCCAAACTAAGGATGAATGCCGATAAAGAGAAGTAGATTCAGGTGAGTCAGTTATTTTTTTGGTCCTCGCCCACCTTGATGTTGCGGTAGGTCTCGTTGAGGACCATCTTGACAAACTCAGGGTTCTTCAAAGTGTCCAGGAAGTTCGAGTAGAGGCTGTGGAAGTTGGGCTCAATGCTGACGCGCTTCATCACCAGGTACTGGGACACCCAGGGCATGAACTCATCCTTCACGGTCTCCTTCAGCTCCTCCACCTGGGACACAAAGCTTGGGGTGAGCGTTTCATGGTGGGTGTGTTACAGATCTGCTGGATGTTTGGAAACCCTGTGTGTGAGGTAGCAGCTGCTAACTTGCCTTCTGGGTCATGTTGGACTGCGACAGGTTGTTGAAGATGAAGGCGATCTTCTCCTGGACGTTCTCCGGAGGTTCCACGATCCTCTCAGTCTGGTCTGTGGCCACCAGCAGGGTGTCGATGTTGGTGGTGTTGATGGAGGGCTGCGAACAGGTTGGGGAATTAGGAGTCTCACAATAAACGCGGCTCACAAGCGCACGCACACACACACACACACACAATCAAAGCGGCGAAATCAACACCATATTTGTGAGCTGAATTGCCCAATAAAGAGTGTCAAGCGTGAAATGCATGTGATTGTGTTAATTTAAAAAAAGCTGATTATCCTCACCATCTTTGCCGGGGCCGTACTCACCGGGACATCCTTCTTGAAGCTGCCCGGTGTTGGCCGGGTGATGGTGGTGGTCTTGGCCACGGTGGTTGTGGTGGGGGCCGTGGTGACCAAGGTGCTGGGCTGGCCAGGCTGAGGGGCTTTGGGCGGCTGGGACTGGGCCTGGGCCTGGGCCAGAGCCAGGCTGCCGGGGGTGGTGATGGATCCCTGCATCTTCACCGGGGGATCCCGTGACTGTTGGCCGTACTCGATATACTGCACGCACAGGATATTGGAAGTGCAGAGCGAGAGACTTATTTATCTAGGAGTAGGTTTCGCACCCCGGGCTAAGGTGGTGCGGAGAGCAGTTTGAAAGAAGACAGAAGGCGAACACACGACAGGGGGAAAGAACGGCCAAAAGCAAGATTCAAGAAACCTGTTTACCTCTTGTAAATGGTGGGGGAATTGCAGAAAATGGCCGATTGAGGCCAAGTGCTGACAATATTGAGGATAGTCCTTCAGTCTAAAAAGGAAAGCCCAAATTAGTCATATATATTGTTTTTATAGTCTGTTATAAAAGAACCCTTTCAAATGTGATCCTTCAACCAAAACTGTAACACATGGACATACCTGTTTTTGAACCTATCTAGAGCAGCGATTCCAAAGTAGTACATTTTGGATCCGAAGGGTTTCCTTAAGGCTTCGAGGACGTATCTGAGGGCGAGGCCCAGGGCCATGTAGGTGACGAGGCCCTTCTCGATGATGCCCCCGAACAGGCAGGCGGTGATGTGCAGCTCCTTGTCCGGGTACTGGGGGAAGAAGCGGTACTCCTCAAACAGGTTCCTCAACATGCAGTTGAACACCTCGCGCTCCCGCTTGATGGTGGAGTCTTTGAACCTTTGGAGCATCTCCAGCACCTGCAGGGGGGGGGGGGGGGGGGGGGGGATGGGAGAACCGGTGAGGAGGACAGCGATACACTGGTGGGTGGGCGTTAAAGAGTGAAACGCTTGACTGGTGGCTCGTGCGAACACGCGTCACTAACCTCGTCCACAGACATGGTAGGGTGCGGGGGATGGTTGTAGATGCGTTGGAAGTAGCTGTTGGCCTCGTCGTCAATCTCCTTGCTAAAGTGCTGGTTAGCCTCGGGCCACACCTGAGAGAGGTCGGCTGGAAGGAAGACAAGGACCAGAGAGCGGTTAGATCACAGAGGAAATGTGATATCAAACCAACGCTCTGATGTGATGAAAGCATAACCTATGAATAAAACACACTAGGCAGGCTGTTCACAAGGAGCGGTGTTGGAGCGCCATGGCTGAAGTGTCGTTTCTACCACATATGGAATTTACAAGTGGCTGTCACAGACATAATGGAAGACTGACCTGTATTTCCTCTCAGAATGCGTTTGCGTCACATTTACGTTCTCTTTTTTCGAATGAATAGGGCCATTTTCAAAAACGGCAGCTCTTTGTACCGAATGAGAGAAGCATGCGAGCGCTGAGGAGACTCTGAGAGGAAACTCAGTTGAGGCGCGGAAGCTCTCCCTCAGTCACACCACCACCACTTACAGGCCTTCATCTTACTCTGCTGAAAGGTGGTGGGGTTCAGGCCCGGTGTGCTCATCTTTCTGGTGCCAAACGGGTCGCTGCTGCCTGTCTGCATGCCCAGACCGATCCCAGAGCTGATGCCTGAGCCGATACCTGAGCCCAGTGGTCCTGTAGGAGAAACACACACACCCCCATCAAAGGGCCATCGACATTCCCTTGTTAGGGTTGGTTCAAACAATCCGTTTTCCTTCAAAGAATTGAGCTGAATTCTAATCTGATTCGAAATCTGCCATGTGAACTATATTTCCATGAACGTCCATCCTCGACGTGTGAATGGAACCATCCGGCTTGTGGAGGCGAGCGGGGACTCCCATACCAGATATCTGTGAGGAGAGCGATCCGATGCCCCCGAACGGTGTGCTTGGGTTGGGGTTGGACAGCGGGGGGAAGGCCTTGGCTGGAGACTGGGGGTTGCTGAAGGCGGATGCCAGCGTGGTTGGAAAACCCTGCATGCTCTGCGTGTGGGAGGTGGCTGAGCCCCCGATGTTCAGGGAGCCCATGGCGGACAGAGGGTCGATCTGCAAAGCCACAGAAGGGGAGGGGGCGTCAGAAACAGGCCAACAACCCGCACTAACACAGACTAGCAACACCAACAGAGGTCTGCCAAGCAGGACATGCGTTGAGCGAACGGTGCAGATGCGGTGCTGGTGGTTCACCTGGAGAGGAGACACCGATACCTGCACAGGGGATATGGCGTCGAGGCTGCTGGTACTTGGAGCGCGTCCTTTTGGCATGACCCCCGGAGGGGGCTGGCGGGCTTTATTCATCACGTTGCTACAGTTGGCTACCATGGTCAGGATTGTCTCTGAGAGCTCCTGGGACACACTCCTAGGACCAACACAAGAGGTCATTCAAAGGGAAAGGACTGATGAAGGGCAAACTGTTTTGATGGTTACTGCCATAGAGAGCAGCTGCGGTGGCTCACCCAGCGCAGGACTGTAGACAGGACAGCATGGTAGCCAGGGTCTCTGGGGGGAGCTGGGCGCTCTTGGGCTGGTCCTTGTCTGGGGCCAGACCCCCCATGATGGAGGGGCAGCGCCTCTTCAGGAACGTCACGCACGCCAGAATGAAGGGCTCCTGCCACGCGCAACAGAGGGACAGCGTCAGCCGGCTCAACCAGCACGTACATTTACATTTATTCATTTAGCAGATGGTTTTATTCCAAGTGACTTCCGAGAGTAAAAAAAGAGCATCGGTCACTGATCATAGCAACGTGATGGACCCATAACATAGCAGGTTTATAGATTATGAAATATACATCTTGAGAAACCAATAAGTGCCAAAGAGAAGAGCTACAAGAGCATTCGTCCGAAAAGGTTACAATTGAGGCAAGCATCTCCGACAGGCAAGTGTACCTGTATGAAAGCAAACCTCAAAGCAACAACAACATGCAGGGATCAGGACTGGGACCGTATGGAGGACTCACCCCATGTTCTCGGATTTTGTCAGTCAGCCATTTGTCCAGTTTGAGGTATTCACGGCGAGAGGCAAGTGCAGCAAGGTCAATCACAAAGGCAAATGGAGTACCATTCAGCAGCATCGATAGAGACTGGAAGATAAGAAGAGCCGTTAGAACCTGAACCCAGCTGGACGCCGCCTCTCAGTAACGATCCCTGGGATGCGCGTTACCTTCAAGTCCTGGGCCACGTCCAGGATCCGGGATAGCTTAGCCTGGTCGTACTGCTCCCCTCTCATGTACCACTCTGCCATCGAGTGCATGATCAGCTGGCGGATAGAGGGGGACTGGCCCTGGGGGACAGACAGCAGCATCAGCCTCTGGCTCGCTGAACCCTCCCATACAGCAGTGGACCCCACACCTGATAGGTCATTATGAAGTTCAGCAGAAGCCTGATAATGACCCTGAATCAGGTGTGTTGGAGCAGGGAAACACGTGAGAGACCACTGCCGTACAGCACATTGCTTCAGGAAGTCTTATCTGAGACAGAAGGCAAACGTATCCTAGAGAAACCGGTCAGTAGATAAGAAGATAGTGGGCTGGTACCTGTCCGTGCCAGGCGTAGTGCAAGATGATGGCCGAGTTTGGGTGGTTGCCCAGGAAGCTGGGCATGAGTGTGGAGATGAGCTCGTGGCGCAGGGTGTGCCAGGAGGTGGAGATCTGCAGCAGGGCTAGCACCAGCATGTCTGGACAGTGCTTGATGGGGAAGCTGAACAGCTGCTTCACCTGCTCGTACTGACCCACCTCAGACAGCCGCAGGAGGCTTTCCACCAGGTCCAGGCTCTTCCTGTCAGGGGGAGGGAAAACCGCTTCAGAGAGGGAATAATGGGGCTTTCCATTTGTCTCACTGTCCTATACTCTGAGGAAGGGGACCGTAGCTGCTGTTCAGAATCCACACTGGTGTGGAGAACAGGTCCCCAATAACCGTATAAAGCAGAGGGGGTCAAACTCATGCAAGAGGATGCAGGTTTTCGTGTCAACCAAGCACTACACCAGCTGATTACACTAAGCAGTTTCTCTAATTAATTAAATCAGCTGGTGTTGTGCTTGGTTGAAGTGAAAACCTGCACCCTCTTGGCCCTCGATGGCACAGGTTTAACACCAATGGTATAAAGAATGACTATATACAACCTCTGTAATTGTGAGGTTTGGTATTATGAATGGACCGTACCAGGTAGCTATCTCCCTGTTGTCGTCTTCAGGCGGGGCCTTCAGAATGTCGATGGCCACAGTGTGGCAGGGGAAGTCGGCAAAGCAGAACACATCTGGGCTCATTAGGGAGTGCTGGATGAACGACAGCTGAAAGACAGGAGAGAGGGGCGGAGGGTCAGGAGTAGGGCCATCAGTAGGTGGCAGCCCCAGAAAGCAGACCTCCAGGGGGTCAAACAGGAGCTGAGGTGGGGCTTCCTTACCTGTCCCTCTGCGTGCTTCCAGGGTCTGTAGATGAGGTCCACAGGGAAGACTTCCATGCCCAGGCCTCTCTGAATCCCGTACACCACCATCTGCAGGCCCTTACTGTCCCGCACCATGAAGCCTGGGTGGTCCAGCTCATAGGTCACCTCTTTGAAGTTCAGATTGGGGTTCTGGAAAAGGAATAGACATAATAAAGACCCAAGATGCGCAAAATATACAGCCATGTGACCTTAACGGAGCCACTGCTGTCAGGATTGTGTGACCCAGGCTACTCACCACTTCTTTGACCACGTCGATGAGAACTTCTACATTCCAGGTGTGGGCCTGTGAACCATCACTCTTGTCTTTCCCATCGCTCCAGATCCCACTGCCCGGCGCCGAGATGGACTGAGCGGAGAGACGCACAAACGGAACGGGTTAGCATGGTGACGACGGTGGAACGACAGCATCGATGACACGTCGGGAAGCTTGGCTTCCTGCGTTGCCAACCCAGCCGAGCTAACAGCAGGCTGGCCTGGTCAGGAACCCTCACCTGTAAGGGTATGCCATCAGCCAAGCCAGAGTGTGTGCGAGCCATCATGCCCAGGACTCTGGCCACCTGGCTGGCTGTCACCTCTCGCACCCCATACTGCAGGATTATGTTCCTGCACTCATCAAGACTGCGAAGCACACAAGTTCACACCGTTAGAACGGACAGGACAGAGACTCACCGAGGTCATTGGAAAGTCTCAGGAGAACTGGCAAATGTGGACACTGAGGTCTTTGTGGACATAGTCAGATCATTATGGTAACTTCTGTATGCTAACAACATTTTATTTTTGGCTTAAATGTTGCTTAAAAATGTGCCAGTAGTTCCAATTTACCTTGCACAGAAGCCATAGCCAACTTCTTGCATGAACTCTGAAAGAGAACTCTCCATCATGGTCTTGGCTAACTCTCCCGAGTCTGGCAGGATCCTGTCCATGAGAATGTCCCGTTTTTCAGGGTACAGCAGTGGTGCAAGCACCACAGGGCAGCGCTCCTGGGGGAAATCTACCAAGAAACAGAACACATGATCCATATGAATGCCTGCTGAGGTAGGTTAGAATGGCCAGCGTTGATCAAAACATTCAAACATGAACACTCAAACATCAAATGTCATTATGAAACCAAGGCATTCAATCAAAGAGCCGCTAATGGATCCTTTTCCACCACCACATCTCTGTTGTTCATCCACAGTGTCCAGGGCTGGTCCTCTAGCTGCTCACCTCTGCACAGTGTCTTGAGGAAGGCGTCAATCTGCTCTTGTCCGACACCGCTGGCTCCCTTCTGGCCAAACAGGAGATGGGAGAGGAGCAGGTGCAGGACCTCTATGGCAATGTCCTGGAAGCCACCTTCCTGGCTACCCCCGAGGTCTGCGTCCACGTAAGACCGCAGGAGGTCCGGAAGCTTCTGCTTGATGAACTGCGCGGCTGGAGGATATCGAGGGAAGGACGTTGGAACAAGCAAACCAGACGACTCGCTCAACAAATTAAGCTTTCTTTGTGGCACTACCTTTTAATTAATTGTCATACATAAAAGTGCATAAAATATATCCATAAATGAGCATAATGAAGCAGACTATTTAAAGGCACTTTAGATTTCAAGACTGTTCAGGTCTATGGGAGCAACTCCAGAGTAAATACTTCACAGCTCTTTCCTGTCGCTTCAAAATCGAGCACGTATTTAGAGGAGTGAAACTGAAAATAGTTACCAAAACCACGAAGATCTACGTTGTACGAATTCAGCAAAGCAAGACCAAAAATTACCTTGAGGGGACAAAAATAAATCAGTTTGACATTCTCAAAGGCCTAATATAACTCTAGAAACCACTAAATTAACTTTTAGAGATTATCTTGTAGATTGTTTCTTGACTTACTTCTTGGACTTTGCTTAGCTTAAGAACTTTACTCAGCTGAGTAAAAAGATGGGCCGACGGCTTCAAACTCTGAAAGACAAAGACAAGACAAATTCAACCCCCCAAAGAATCATTCAAAGTCCTCCTGATCCCTGCTAATGCAAGAAGGTCCAGTTAGTAAGAGCCAACTCATTCCTAATGGGGTGCATGTTGAATGTACAAGTGTTTGTATTCTGCATGCAGGAGTAATTGTATGTCACCCACCTTCTGGTAATGCAGAGGATTGTCGATGGCGTAGCAAAGGGTTGAGATAAAGTTTGGCTTTGAAATCAGTGACACACACTCCTGGATTAGAAACTGTGTCTTAGGGAAAGTTGACAAACCAAAAGAAGGAAAAAGAGGAAAAAAACAAGACAGGTGAAGGATTTCACAGAAACTCTACAGAATACAGATACACTTTTCTTTGGATCTACAAAGAGTGAGATTGTGAAATCAAGATGGCGGAGAGGTGCTTTCTTATAGACTAGATCACAGGTGTCCAGTCCTCTAAACTCCAGTCCTCGAAGGCACCCGTGCTGACAGTTTTAGATGTTTCCCTGCTCCAGCACACCTCCACAGAGCTTGATAAGGACCCTTCATTAGAATCGGGTGTGCTAGACGGTGGCCCTCGAGGACTGGAATTACACACACACCTGGGCTAGATAATGCTTTTGCCATTGATTCCTCAGAACTCCACTTTACTCACATGAACATAAAGTCAAATTTCTCTTCAGGGTCAGTTTAGCACACCAGTTATGGAGTAAGACTTAAGAGGGTAAACATTGCCACCTGTACAGCTCGCTACACTTGGTGGGCTGCTGTAGTTGTGTTTATGCATAAACTGCTTAATCAAAAATTACCTGATGAAAGTCTTTGCCACTGCTTTTACCATCGCCACTGAAGTCCACATGGGAGAAGAGACAGCGTAATAAATGCCTGTCTGCCTCGGGGCCGTGACGATTCACAATCTGCAAACGGAGGACACATATTTACTAAAACAACAACGTAATGTGCTGAACCCTACCACAGTAGTAACATCAGAAGAGTTAAGACTGATGTGCGTTTTTTTTTATTACTTTGAACCGTTGGGGGGGGCCCAGGTTTGGTAACATATTAATGAAATGCATCCAAGCATATCGACCTCATGTCAATTGCATACCTTAAGTGATGCATCTAACCATTTTAGCATTTTTATGGTTACATGTTTAAGCTACTTACATGCTGTATTTCCTGCTGGCTGGCTCTGTAGTTTTTCTTTGTTAAATTGTCTACCAGGTAGCTGATTTGAGACAAAGCCAGCGAAAGCGAATCAAGATTCATTGCTGGTTGGGGCGGAAGCTGGCGGCCGAGCCCGGCGCAAAATCACCATTATTCCCCTTTAGTCCCTTCAGTGATAGGTTACTTCTGCTCCCCCCCCCCCAAAGGTGTAAAAAAATTAAGTCTGCTTTCAAATAAGTGTCCGGTCGGTGGGTACTCAATGCAAGGTAAGGTCCCTCAGTGCAACATCAAGTTCAGCATCTGAAAACAACGTAAAGAAGGGAAGGGAGAGGGGGAGAGACACACAGGGAAATGTCATGAGGAGCATATAGAGAATATAATAATACACAATGTATATTGCTATGTCCGTAGTAAACGTAATAGTGAACGTAATATGAAATTTGCTAAATAAAATACCCAAACGTGCATAATTGAATGCATAACATAAACAGGAAGGCCATCTGACTGGAATGAAATGCCTGGTCGTGTCACAAAAATAATGTGACAGGCTTTGAGGCCTACTTGACATGGGTTGTCAAGACTTATTTAACTACAGAATGCAGCATACTTGTTACCTAACGTGACATCCGTAACGTATGTTTGTTAAAAACACACGTTTTGACACCCTGTTTCTTTTGATGCCAATTATGTTACAAGTAGTTCAATTCTACGGCGGTCAAGTAGGGCCTTGACTTTAGCTAGTGGGCTAGCTAACCAGTACTATAAACCTCCGATAGCTTAGCGTCATTTCACCCGGAGACAATTAAACCCAGCCAGCCTTATTGATCGACGTGAATTGCGAATTCGCTTCAGCATCTCTTCCTTTTGTTAGATAACGAATCATTTTTTTGTGTGGATGAAATGACTTGATTATGTTAGCTGTAAGAGTAGCTTCTATCCTGATAGTTTGCTAGCTGACTCATCCATTGAAACAAAGAGCAGGCTGGGCTAGCTAAACTCATTAGCAGGCTAGTGAGCCCAGCAAGCACATTGCCTAGCTAGGCTCCTCACAGGGCTCCGGATAAACCCTGAAAACAAACCAAAATGAATTAAATGGAGACTACGTTCAAATAATCATCTTGAAATTACTTCCCTTAGTAAAACCAAATGTATTACATTTCCTACAATCCCTTACTTGCCTTATAAATACAAATATACATTTGTTTTTACACGACTTAATTAGCAAACTAGCTCGTTGAACGTAGCAAACCTACGCCATTACTAGCCGTTAGCCTCCGGAGCTGATTTACATCCCTCCAGTAGTAGGAACATTAGCTTGCTAGCTAGCCATGTTGTTGTTTGTTGCTTATTATTGTTGCTTAAGTTATTACAGGACCACAATACAGCAATACGAAAAACAATGACTGACACTAAAGTGTACAAGTTGTTCCACGCTTCTATATTGATCTTAATTGTGACGTTTTGGCAAAGCGACTAAACTGAACCTTATGGTAACATATAAGATAGCTAGCGACCAGTACAGTGTGGTCATACTGTGAGTCATTTTAACTACTAACTTAACACCAACACGCATTTTTGAGGTCGCAGGGCAGATAACTGGTCTAATGTAGCCTGTCACCTCGCTTCAACTGTTTTGATGATGTTCTGCATTCATTTCAGTAAACTGAAGGTAGCTTAGCTCTAGCTAGCTTGCTGCTACTGTAAACCACATCAACGTTAGGTTTAAGAGCTACTGTACCTCTAAGTTACTCAGTTATGGCTGACTGTTGCTGTTTGCATATCACCCTATAATAGACCAACAAGTAGTTAATTATAGAATGTCGATATTTCTGAGGTAATATTTCAATGATTCAGTCTTTATGTCGTATGCTTGCTAGGCTAACGAACTAGCTGCCTGGTTTGTTCCATTTCAAATCCTGCAATTAGACGGAGCCGTTGATAACGTTACAGAGCTCAACGGCTCCAAATAAACACCAGCTAACTCGTGTCTCCATTAGTGAGAATAGCTCATATTATGTGGAACATAACTCGTTAAAACATACCGTTGCTTCCTAAATGTATTTTACGATGTTCATTCCTTCAGTTTTATCCCCCCAAACTTGACGGTTTAAAAAGGTCGCTCTCCTTCCAGTTCGGTTTGATTTTTCAAAAATAAAATGGCGTCTGGAACCCTCGCGCGCACACAGTGCAGTCTTTGGGGCCCGGGCTCGTGCCAGTGGTGGAAGGTGGTGTGCATGCAGGAGCAGCCAACCATCCTAGTTCACTGGCCTGACTTAAATTGTAATCTTGGGTCGAGTCAACATATTTACTTAATTTCTGCTACTTAATAATGATGGCATTTCAAGATTTGTCTCAACAAAGATCAGTCAACAAATGCAATTAATATTTTTATTTAAGGTGAGGCCTGTCGTATCAAATGTATTGGAAGTTTTAAAAGGTATGCCTTAACACTGACTCCAAATTGAAACTATAATTTGAATGTACAATGTGTACGTACAGTTTACAGTTTGAGAAATGTGATTTATTGCCACAAGACACATCTTAGGCCTACTCAACTGATTAATTGAAATGTGGGGTTACTGCAGCAGACAGGCTATAGAAAATAAACAATGATAAAAATTATGATTGATGGTTAAATAACTAAAATAACCTATATTGGCATATAATAATAAAAAAACGGAACAAATAACGTACATATAGTATTCCTGGAATGAGCAGCTCGTGAGCATGTGGCTGCAGTAGCTCTGCATCTGCCACAGTTCATCATAGAACACATGTGAGGAGGTGTCCAGGATCAGTATGGCCTTTATTTTGTCCCTCGGCCTCCTCTCCACTACACCTCGGTCCAACAAGAGAAAATAAATGGTGAACGTATGGCTCATTGGGTGTTGCTGGACATCTTGTGGTCTGCAGGGGAGGTCATCTGTCGACCAGACCTCTATATCGTGGTCTACCTGTACGACGCTGAGAGCATCTCTGAAGCAGGAGGTCTTGGATTGGTGTTAAGCACACAGAAGGAGTCAAACAACATAACTCTCACTGTCATTCCCCTTTCAGGTGTTACTAAACCCTATGAATCAGATGATGCTGGTCGTCTATGCTGGTTTGGGCCTAGTACACAAACTGTAAGGAGTCAACAGGTGCTGCACAATACCTTCCCTTGAAAGTATGCAAGATAACCACTGGCCTTAGTCATAGAGATAACTGGGTTGTCCTTTCTTGGACGATGGAAAAATGCTCCCTATTTTCCACAGTTAAGTGGAATGGGTTGACTCAAACCTGTAGAAATACAGCATATTCACATTCTCCTGGTCCCCCCTTTAACGGCCTGGACCTGATAGTTTTTGTGCAGCGCGCCTCTGGAGGAGGTGTACAGCAGGGGTGGGCAATCCTGGTCCTCGAGGGCCGCTGTCCTGAAGGTTTTAGATGTTTCCCTGCTGTAGCACACCTGATTCAAATCAACAGGTCGTTATCAAGCTCTGTGGAAGCCTGATCATTATTATCAGGTGTGCTAGAGCAGGGAAACATCTAAAACCTTCAGGACAGCGACCCTCGAGGACCAGGATTGGAGATCCCTGTTAAATACTGTAGCATCTTTTACGTCTTATCTTTTACAGCTGTACATTTGTCTTAAATCACTTTAATCTGTACATACCCTATTCTGATTATACTGTTCATACTGTGTATATTCTGAGTATACAATTACAATTATATTCTGTTATAATAACAGTTTTGCACTTCTGGTTGGATGCTAACTGTATTTCGTTACCCTGTACTTGTACCTGTGTAATGACATTAAAGTTGAATCTAATCGAATCTAGTTTTAAATGCTCGTTGTCGTTGCCGACGTGCGCTTTCAGTCTATGACCTGCGCGAGGCAGCAACGCGCGTGGCGTGCCTGCATCACCCGGAAGTCAAAAGAAGAAGAACCCCCCCCCCCCCAGTTGACAGACCATTACATGTCTATGTGATAGACTACACCGAAATCGCATGAGCAGTTTGCTTAGTTGTATCGTTTGTTAGCGGACTGTATGCCTGGTTACGGTCTCACAATTCGTTTATAAATCTATACAGTAGTAAAGTAGTCTCATCTGTCTTTTGCCTTCTGTGCTATGTCGTCGTGGGTTATGTCCCCGAGCGGCAGGAGACCCCAACCCAATCCAAATGGAGGGTGAGTGGCTGTTTTCATAGTGTAAAAAGAACATTATTGTTTACATTTTTACATTTACATTTATTCATTTAGCAGACGCTTCTATCCAAAGGAGCCATCTAGCAAGCTAGTAAGAAGCTAAAAATAAATGAATATTAAAAAGAAGCTTGTCTGTGTGGATATGGATGGCTGCAGCTACTGCTAGTTCTCTCCTGCTATTTTGTCGTCTAAGCAAGCCAGCTAGTATGCACTAAAAAAAGACGATCTGTGTTGCTGTCTATGAATTACATCAATAGTTATTACTTCTCCAGTGTAATCACTTTCTAACATGTCTCCTTTACAAGGGTCCAACCTCTGCGGTCTTTCCGAAGACCAGCCCCATACCCTGTGGTTAGAGACGAGAGAGCGGAGGACCACAGCAAGGATGCAGAAAGGTGCCCATCAAATATAGTCAGCCTCCTTATATGAGAACACAGAGATGCAATCGTTTTGTCGTGCTTACTTTTTTTCTCCTCACGCAGTTATGAAGAAGTCACAGACCAACAACATTACAGTGGTCCGATGAAATATGAAAACTATCAACAGAATGGTAAGATGTTTTGCACACTACTGGATGCATGCATTCAGTGATAGGTGGCTGCTTGGTTGCATTTTGGTTTCAAAAACTAAACTAAAATATTGATCTCGCTCCCTATCTCTTTCTAGCAGCTTCAGATGCTTACAAGGCGCCAGCTGAGAGGCGTAACCAGCTGTACCAGCGCTTTTACAGACAGATCCAAGAGGAGAGGAGAGCTGCAGACTGTGTCGTTCTGTCCGTGAGCAACCAGTCCACGTAAGTCTGTTACTGGGCTGGCCCAGTCTCCTCCCTGTCTGTGAAGGGATTATAAACTAAGAAGGACATCACCAACTGTCTGCGGTCCAATGCAGCACACAGTGTCATTGTGTGGGACTTCTTACGAAACAAACTTCCACATTTCCCCAGCTGGCCAAACAAAACATACGTCACTTATGATGACATCGCCCAAAAATGTCCACACCCAGGTGTGGAACATAGATGTTCATACACTGCCTAAAGAAAACTGATAAATGTTCACCTGTGTTTGTTTGTTTGTTTTACTCTCAAAGTAAATAGCTTCACTCCTGTAATATTCACTTTTACCCATTCAAAAACTGTTGTACAAAAAGTTGTGAACTCTCACCGTCGTTGCCCTACATATAAAATGTTCAGAAAAGACAAGGAGGAAGGCAGGAACTTCCTGGAACATGATTGTTGTAACATGACTGGATGGAAAGTAACAGCAGGTAAAAAAAAGAACAAATATATTTTCCACCGACACTGAATCTAGTTTTAGGGCGTGCTTTATTGGAGATCGATAGGAAAGGCGGGTGGCGAGAACACAGAGGCGATGAGATGTAGGACATGGTCCAGGGAGGGATTCAAACTCGGGAAACCCCAGCTTGTGTAATGTGCTCTACCTGAGAAGCCCTCTCTTAACCATTCTACAAACTCCAGCTAAAATCAAGTCTAATGAGGTTTATAAAATAAGCCTCTCTTTCAGTGGGCAGTACAGGCCATAATCTGATGTTTAATCCCTTTTTTACTGATGTTTTGTTTCCTTCCAAAATATAAATATGATCTTAGTTTACATGCAAACCCATGCTTATATTCACTTTATCATTTCTTTGTCTTTAAATTAGTTTTATGAATCCCCTAAGAATCTATTTTAAGATCCTTACAAATATTCCTTTTGAGGAGATTGTATCACACACTGCCGTGCACAAGAAGAAGTGTGTGACACCACGTCACACAAGAATGCAGGGAGTGTCCGCTGTAGAAATGTGTTCTCTGCTTTCTCCTATCCTGTTGTTTATCACCTGACGACAGCCCAGAGCAGTGCTGACCAACCAACTAACTTTGAAGGGGCATTGACCAGCAAAGGAAGCCAACAATGGAACACTTAAATATGATCTAGATTTAGCTCCATGTCCCTTTTGTATTATTATTATTATTATTATTATTATTATTATTAACAAAACATAAAACCCTTTAGTATCTAATAACATTTAAAAAAAGTGTCCAAATTGCACATGTTAATTTACATATTTTCCCACATCCACTTCAAACACATCAATATGTACAGATATACAACGTCTTGTTTTTAAATTAATACATGCATTTCACTGACATCAAGTGACAGAAAAGTCCTACAATATGTCCTACATGTGTGCAAGGAGATTCATTAATATAATTCAATTTCACATTGACAGCATTTGTAAACATTTCCACAGTACTTTATCTCTCTCACACACACTCACACACACACACACTCAAACACACCTCTTGTCTTCAAACCATAGTTAGCCAGGATTAAAGGAACATCACCAAACATGCATTGCCCACAGCGATGTCAAGCAGGTGCCAGTAGGTCAAGTTGCACTGGGCTGGTGCCCCATCTATGAATTCTATGTCTGTGCACAATAACCAAGCTGTTCTTCTTCTTCTTTCAAAGGGATTACCCCAAATCGCTAGGCCAGTGTTTGCAGGAGCGTGGCCTCTCAGTGGAAATGCTCTACCTGCAGGCGGAGTCTGGCCTGACGAGGGCCCTGCAGGATGTGCGTGGCCTGGGCTCCCCCTTATGTATACTGGTGGAGCAGACTAATGTAGCACTCTCCTCCTGCACTGTTATCATTTTTTCAGAATCCCTCAAAAGTAAGTCCCCCTCCCCATGTCCAGCCCCTCACAGTTACCTAAAAAACAAAACAAAAAAAAACAAACAGTGCATTCTCTTTCCAGTAGGTGTATCAATACAAAGTGATTTTCACCAAAACGTAGATTTTTTAAGCTTGTTATTATAGCTTCTATTAAAATGCACGTCTTGCAAGGAGAATGGAAACCCATAACAACAGCTGATGATGCTGAGTTCTGTGCTGCAGCTATTGGCCAAATACTCACCTTCAATAGACTCTTTAATCAATCCCATTTGTTCACACACAAAACACATGAACCCTTTCCTAATTAGTTTGAATCCATATACTAGGTCTACATATATTACCAATTTAACGACTTCTTTGTCAGTCACATGGTCGATGCAGAATGACAGTCCAAAAAGGTATTTGAATAATAAGAATGTAATCGGCTTGTTTGGGTGCTAAAACAAAAACTGTCATTGTGTTGTTTAAACATTTGCAAACTGTGGGTAAGTTTTCACATCACGATTAATCAATTTTTTGCACAAACTATTTAAAATGCAGTAATAAAACCAGTCAATCTTACATAATTAATTACCATATATAAAAATGAAAGGGTAGACAATATACACTTAAAATAATTCAAGGTCTACCACGCATCAATGTATTATTTATTACTTTGTTCTCAATCTAACAACTTTACATGAAAAAAATACATTTGAAGAATAATCAAGTCCTTAGTCTTACACTAAGTTAATTCAGATGTACACACATTGTCTACATCATTTCCAATCTAATATAGACAATCAGTTTTATGCACAGTATGTCAAACCAACAATTATTCAAATGCACAATTAAACACAAACCTCACCCAAAAAAATGCACGCACCATCAATAGCTCCACTAAACCCCAACAGATTCCTGAGTTTAAAAGTAGATTTGAAGAGTCTAAAAACGACCTCCAGTAAATGTCCATCTTGCTGTGCTGTTCTCGTCATGTTCACCCTTCCCTCTTAAACCCCTTTAAACCCCCACCCTGCACAGTCCACCGGAACATGCCCAAGGAGCAGGCCATGGACTTTGTCATCACAGAATACAGCCGAGGGCTCGGGGAGCGTCATCAGAAGGACCCCACAGAGACGGCGGCCCGAGCCTCCGAGCTGGCGGAGGACCTCCTGGAGAGGGAGAAGATGGAGAGACACGCCGTCCCAGCGGAGACGCGCCAGCTGCTGCTCTTCCTGGCCGAGGGCGTGCACCTCTACTCCGAAGAGCTGGGAACCATCGCTGAGTACCTCCGTTCCCGCCAGGACCATTCACAAGGTGACACCCTCACCCGTTCAGCCCCCGGATCCTTCAGATACAGATTGTCATGCGGCGTTCGAGGCTGGGCCAGCATTTAAAAACAATGTCCACTCCCCCACACAATTGGTGCCTTATGTCAGTGGTATTGTTTGGGTATTTGACAAGTTCACAAGTTGGTTAACTACCAGGTTCCCAAACTACAGACAGAAACTGTGTCCCACTTATCTGTTGGTATTGTCTCATTTTCCCCAGCTACTTCTTCAGAGACGGAGGACGGAGCCCACCCCGAGAGGAGGAAGATTCTGCCCCCTGGCCTAGGAAAGCCCCCTCCTCTGCTGCCCACCCCCTCCGGTCCTCAGCCCCCTCAGGTGGCCATGGGAGACCACCCGCAGCCCACCCCCCTCATGGCGCCCCCCGGTCAGTAGCTTCTGTGTAGAACATCTCTTTCCTCTTCATCTGTCCACATTTTGTTGCCATGTTAGGAGAGTTTCCAGTATCTGTTTTTATTTTCTCCATCCAGGCTCCTATCCCAAGACCAAGCCCCCACCCCTGTTGTCCATGCACAGGGCCAACCATGGGCCCCCAGCTCCCCACGGTCCCCCTGCCCCACGTGGACCCCTTCCTCCTCGGGGCCCTCCCTTACATGGCCCCTCTTCACGAGGGCCACCCCCACACCACCACGGTCCCCCTCCCTCTCGTCTTCCGCCACCCCCCCGAGGCCTGCTCCTGCAGAGTGGCCCCCCACACAGCCTTATGGCTCCCAGGGGCCCCATGTCCCCCCACCCCCCCAGAGGAGCCCCTCCATCCCTAAAGAGCCTTCACATGGGGGGGCCACAACCCGGGCTCCTGCCATGTCCAGGTCAGTCTCACTGGCCTTAGTCTGACTAGGATCATTAATGGTGTACAGATGGTGTCATGTTTCTGTTGTCTTCCAATCAGGTGGCCCCCCTCCCCGACCCAACGCCCCCAGACGCTGAGAGGACACGCCCACACACACACACACACACACTCACTCTTACATCACACTTTCATGTTCAGGTGGAAACGTGGACAGGATAACCATTAGTGTCAGTCATGTTGACTATTAACCTTAATATCTCTGTACACATGGTAGGGTGACATTGATTAGCGTGATGGGAGCCAGTCTACGATGGAGGCCGGGTGAAATATCATACCACTCAGGACCCACTTTTTACATTTGATTTCAATGCTTGATTTGAACAGTTTGAAACGAGTATCACACAAGCTCAGACATGGGGTCACCTGTTTGACCTTTGGGAGTGTACCGCTCACCTCTATTTCTGATTTTTGTCATTAACTATGTTTAAAAAAAAAACAACATGTTCTATGCGTTCCCATGTCATTTTTGTAGCTGTATTTTTTTTTTATGTAAGAATTAGGATGTACATTGTAATAAAATGTAATCAAAACACAACGTTTTTTCCAACTTGACAGACTATTTCAATACTACCGGTTAATACAGAATGTCACGTGTATTTGTTTTAGTCACAAAAAAAGAATGAAATATCTGATAAGAGCGATCACTTTACTCTCATTCGTCCTGCACTCACACAAGACACAGTATACTTTGTTTATATGATTCCTTTCTATATGAACTCTAATTCAAGTTGTTTAAAATGCAGTGTTGAGGCCTTGATATGGAAGAAATCTCTAGATTAGCTCTTTCTAATCATTTCTGTAGATGACTCACTCTCGCCACTAGATGGGGCAGCAGCTCCATGCAGTGTTTACATGATAGTCCAACACCACCACCCTTAGAACTTCACTCTGGAAAAAAAGAATGAAGCTATTATTCATTGGAATCAGAGGCCTCATAACTCATCAATGTTTAAACCCATTGTTGTTTTGTAGTTGGGTTGAAACCACTAATTACGAATCATAATATAATTCTTCCACAGTAATTCAATGCAGGTTAGATTGACAGTACTGCAGTTCTGAGAGACAGTGATACATACAGTGTACAACATGTATTGTGGAATATTATTTTATACTCGGCATGTCCTTTTTTCTACGTATTTCTGGCCTTCCCTAACAAAGAGCTCATGTAGCTCTGTCACGGCTGAACAGAATACACTCTGTAAGAACTGAGACACACAATACAAACTGAGAATAAATGACACAACTACAAACTTCAAAGTTTGGCGTGGGTGTGTGGTGTGTGTGTGGTGTGTGTATGGTGTGTGTGTGGTGTGTGTATGGTGTGTGTGGCCAGGCATGTTCCCTGCCTGTTTACGTCTGCTGGTCCTGATGGCAGCCCTCCGTCTGCAGCTGTGAGGAATCCATCAACTCTGGGAGTAATGGAGGCTGTTTATGCTTCGCTCCCCCAGCTGGGAGATGCTGATTGGAGGGTAGCTGTGTGGGAGAAAGGAGAAAAACAAGCGCTTTACAGCAGACCCATACCTAGACAGACCGACAGACACATGGGTGGATGAGTCAGATAGACTCGTGGATCGAGAAATTAGACAAACAGAAGAATCCATCACCATGTTCACCTGTCTCTTACTCTCAGTATGTCGGAACGGTGAACCAGGTGAGAATATGAAAATGTTCAAGTATAGAATCGACACCCCCCCCCCCTTCTCTCTACGCTCACAAAATAAATACATATCTATCTTCCAACCTCACCTTCCTCTCCAGCTGACTTTCCTGTGCTCCCGTCACAACTGGATATCAATCAAAAAGTAGCACTATGACTATTTCTAGTGTCACTGTGTCAGAATTCACAGGATTTGTGGTGGGTCTCATTAATGAGGTATGTTTCTCTGTTACTTTCACCGCTTGCTGGGCCTGTGTCTGCAGCTGGGAGTGTCATCTTCATTAAACTCTTCTGCTCTTCTCTTTCTCACACACACACACACACACACACACACACAACATCACACTGACTGTGCCACACATTCTACTTTCCGATGCACACTCAAAATACCCTAACAAAGATTGCCACACTACGCAGAAAATGTTTTGACAGCCAGGCATGTTGATAATTAGAGAGCTGTTATTGAACTGTGTTATCACAACAATTAACACTCGGATGTGTAGTTAAAAATTGAGGGGTGGGGGCTGAGGCCCTTAGCTTGAAGGATGTGTTGTGTGTGTGTGTGTAGCTTGGTGCGACTTTGTGCTCCCGTGACCTTTCACTGGGTCTTTACAAGTGTGCTGATTTGCTGTATATACATTTAGATAATGCTGTTGTCATGTTAATGAAGTGGTTTTAGCCTTTAAAGGTCGTTTTACCACATGGTTTTACACAAACGCACAAACGCTTCATCCTCTTTCTCTTTGACCCAATGTCACAATTTGTGTGTGTGTGTGTGTGTGTGTTGTAGTTCTCGTCTTCAGCAGACGTTTCCTGAGGAAAGCCCAGGTTGCCGTGTCAACTCTCCCTCTTCCTCTTCATTCTTCTCTGCCAGCATACCTTTGTCTCCAAACAGCCAACAGCACTTCTAACACCAAAAGCAACATCCTAACTGAAAGTGGGTCTGAAGACACCACTAATCTAGCACGCTTGATTCCATTGATTTATCTAGTGTCCGCTAGAAAAAGAAGGCAAACAGCTCTTAAGCACTATATTGTCACGGTATATAGAACAGCTGTGCTTAAAATAACAGACTTGCACACCGACACAGACATGTACATACAGCACACACATCAGAGACAGAATACAGTATATTCTTCAAGACGAACTTCTTGTTCTCTCTCCTCTGTCTGTTTGGCAAAGTCCATCATTCTTTTCCCTTTCATTCTGTCTTTAGTTCCCTGCTTTCTTCCCCAAACTTGGCAGGCTCTCGGCTCCAGGGCCCTCCAGACCCATGCAGCCCCGGATCCTCCGAGGGCCCTCGGCTCCACCAGCTTTAATTGGGTTAAGTTTGTCCGCCACAGATAACATTTCTCTTTCTGTTGAGAATAAAACAAATTGCTGGCACTAATGGCACTGTTTAATGTAGCTCTTTCTATTATGGATGGAGGAAATTAGGAGCGGGTTCCCTACAGAGAGACCTCGTCGGGGGAGAAAGGGCATTGTTGCTGCTCCCAAGAAAAAGCCCTTTTCCACCGGAATGCCGACACACTGCCTCTGCCTCTGGTTAACTGCTGCACGCCAGGCCGGACCCTGTTATTCATACACACGTTCTCCAGATGCATGTGCACATGCACACAATCACACACGCCGTGGAACACACAGACCACTACACGGCCGTCTGATGTTGAGAGGACGATCACAGGAAGTGGGGCTTATATGCATATGCAAGTAACGATATGGAAATAGGAACCTAAATCACAGGTGTTGTGAATGGTGTGGGTCTGTCTGAAGGGGTGACTCTCTATGGGGGTGGTGGTGGTGGTGGGGGGGGGGGGGGGGGGGGGTTGAACCCAGGATGTTGATGACACCCCTGTCTGACCCTTTCTCTCCATCCATTTCCAGCCTCTCTCCATCCTTCTCCCCCCTTCTCGTTCTGTTGTGTGTGAGGACAGCCCCCATCGTTTGAACCATGGTGGAAACCATGAGAAGGGAGGCAAGACTGAGTACACTTGAGATGCACATGCAAACAGCAGAGGAGCACATGTATAAACTGGCAAAACACACTATCCGAAACACCGATGGGCCCCTGTTTCTATTTATTTTCATACCAAGCATAACACTAGAGGCAAAATGTTTTCTCTTCTATCACCTTTGTAGGCTGCACCCGCGGCCGTTAACAAGACAAAAGAGCCAGGCTTTGCAGTATTTAAATCAGTTATGTCTAATTATTTCCTATAAAAATAGCTTATCTAGGGCAAAACCAATGAGACGTAACGGTATTGTCTGTGGAGGGAAGACCTCGTGGAGCTGGCTAGGGTTCAACAGAACAGAGTAGGAGAGACCGAGAGTGGGAGAGAGAGGGTAGAGAGAGAGAGAGAGGGAGAGAGAGAGAGAGAGAGAGAGAGAGAGAGAGGGAGAGAGGGAGAGAGGGGGGAGAGAGGGAGAAAAGAGGGGAGAAAAGAAAAATGTGCTGTAGGCAACATAAATATAACATGAACTTGCCATGCTAGTGACAGCACAATGAGCTAGACTTTAGCAGAGGCTTCTTGAGCCTGAGACAGAGGCAGCTTTAGGCCCACCGCTGTAGAGGGCAGTTTAGGACATGCCATTTGAAAGGGTTTTCACAAGGGGCTACAAAACTTTAAGTTTTAGGTCATAGGTGTGGACAGTAGGACCATGTCTCGACCAATGTAAAGTCCAAAAAAATATTCCCAGCTCATCACCAATAATTAGCAGCAAAGCATGGGTATAGTGTGTAGTGTAAGCTGTATATCACCAACAAGGTTTAACCAAACCTATATGCTGGCGTTTTGGGTGCAATCCCAATGGTTCATGCAGAGGCCCTGCAACGTGTTAGAGAACCACGTGGGCTGAAAATAAGACCTGTGTAAAATCGAGCGTTTGCATTGAACCTACGTGTTGATTTTTTATTTATAATTTTTTACCGGAGAGGATATTGTAATGCAGATATAGGCTAACAAGTTTCTACAACCAAGTTTACTGTTTGAATGTCGTAACCCTTGTTCTTGAACATCTGAGACCGCTCTATTCAGATGTCACCGTCTCTTTATCGGAGTCAGCGTCTTCATTCATTTCAGCCGCATGTCTGTTTGCTGATCTCGGATGCTCTCCGAAAGCAAATCCGCAGCCTGATGACGGCCTGTGTAATCGCTGGCTGTGTGATTGAACAATACGATTTTTCAGAAACCATTCATGTCCCGACTGTCCTTGACCCTTAAGGAGCTTGTAATGTGGACTATTTTCCCTCCTTTTGTATTTAAGGGAGACTAAGAGCCCCGCTGTGGAGGAGCTTTCACCCTGGAGAGCCAGAGGCCGCTGCCGGGCCCCCCACCTCCACGGGGGATCCATTTTAAAGGCCGCTCCGTCTCACAGTCGGGGGGGCCCAGGCCCAATCTGCAGGGACGACCCGCTGGTCGAGACAGGGGAGCCCCAGCAAAGTTATCCATGACAACGCTTGAGCAGCTCAGAAGGAGTGAGGAACAAAGCACGGTGTGATTAGAACCCCCCCCCCCCCCCTCTTTGGTTTCTGTTGGAAACATGCACTTTTTAGTATACTGGATATGAAGGGTGGTCTGAAAGAATAGCCTACACGCTTTTCTACAGTATTTAAGTTCTTAAGGCATTCTATAATTAGGGCTACAGTGTGGTTTTTGGCTTAATATTCTATTTGTTAGCACAGATGCCGCTCATATGTGATGTTTGGTCTGAGTAATTAAGCCTATATGGATCCGGACACGTTATAGTGTATTTTAATGATGCATTAAATGGCCCATGCTTTAGGCTTATCTAAATAGTTATCCAATGGCAAAGCTACAAAGCTACGAGACCTAGAGAAAACAATCGTGTCAAGGCTATTATGATGGCTTGTTGGTGAGGCTATACACCCCCCCCCCCCCCGTACTATATATACCCATCCCACTTTGTACTTATGTTACTTGTACTTCTATGTTATTTGTATCAAAATGGTAGTGTATTTTTTTATTTACTATTGTTATATGTCACATATATGTTCTATGTTTGCGCATCTCTGCCACAGTGAATTCTATGTTTGTAAATATTGCATAGCGATTAAACCTCATTCTGATTCTGATTCTGATGAACCGTGTGTGAGCCCGGTGTCCAGACATAGACCTCGATAAGTGGAAGGGAAAGGAAGAAAAAAATAAAGAGACTCAAGAATCCAGTCCGTCTTTTTCTGGCTCAACGTCGACTGCCTCGAAGCTCCTCCGTGTTTTGTCCCCGATCTGTGCTCCTCCAAGTTAAAGCTGTAGTTTCCATGGCTGACCATGGCTCGGTGCTGTTGGCTCTCTCTCTGTCTGCTCAACCCAGGCTGTGCGGAGCTCCCTGCGGGAAGAGCAGCTCCCCCGCCGGGACCCTCCTCTCACATCCTCCTGCTGGGACACAGGCTACACTTCCAGCCAAGCCTGCCTGGCTTTATTATGTGTGTCTGCGCTGCAGCCCCGCCAGCAGTCGGAGGGGAGGAGGACCAGAGTCAGGACAAAGAAAAAGGGAGAAAGAGGCTAGCGATCGCCAAACATTTCAATGTTTCTAGGAATTAATAGTGGAGATATAAATACGGGAAAGCCCTAAAGGGGTGAACACGCTGGGTGAGGTTGTATTGCCCCATGCCGCCTTCTGTATTATAACGGACGGGAGAAGAGGGTCGGCGTTCAACAAGAATCACGGAGAAAGAAAAAGATACTTCTAGTTTCATATAACTGCACCAAAAAAGCTCAAGACGAAGAAAAGGCGAATACGAGGGAAAAACGATCGATTCAACGTCATTCTTTAACAAGATCATCCCGTTATTGGGGGGAATCTTGACACCTTCCTCGGTACCGACCAGGTGTTGCCGCATGGCTGTCAATCCGGCTTCGCCTGCTTGAAACTCGGACTCTGCACCGCTAAAGTCCCGCTGTCTCTCCCCGGTGTTGAGAGCGCGTCAGAGGGAACAACAGAGCATTCAGGCACAGGCTTTAGGTTAAAACTGCAAGTTAGTCCTTTAATTCTACAGGTTTGGGATCCAGCCAGTGAATCTTTTCACCTCCCACATATATCTGGACTATTGGGCTGTCAGAGACTTAAGTTGCCGCATTGCAACAGGCAGAAGTGGGGGGGAATAAAGAAGTCATCCAGCTGGATGAACGAAGAACAAGATCAATAGGCAAGATTGAAGCAAATAATATAGCCAAATACTGAAAAAAAGCCTATCTACTCGGACATGTCGAGAAGAAAACAAGCGAAGCCGCGCTCGGTAAAAGGTAGGTAATGGGATTTTTCTTTTTTTGTAACTGGGAGACAGGGGGGGACAAACTCACTATGACCAATGAGACACCATGGGGTAAATGTGGCGGGTACTGTGAATTTCAAAGATGCATTCTCACTTTTATGAGGTCTTTCATCAAGTCAAGTTATGGAACTATAACAAACAAAATAGCCACGCATCCAACAATGAGTTTTCAGCCAATTGGAAGTTAATTGGTCGCCATCAGCACATGGCCATCAGTTGCTCAGCATTCTGTTTAATTATGAATTTTGTGTTTAACCTCGGCTGTTTTTGCAGTTGAAAAAGGATGCATGGATCCCGTGTTTGCAAACTACTGTACAGCCTACTTGAAAGAGGTGCACAATTGTTTTAAGCTCCCCACTTGTCAGATGGAAGACCCTATTTCGTGTTATCGTTGTACGAAGTTAATAAAGTTCACGTTCCGTAGGCTCGATTGCAGCATGCAGACAGTGGAGGATGATGCTTGGGCATGGGGGGCACTTGGCCCCCAAATTCAGCTCTATAGATACCAGATGGGCAAGGGGCTGACCATGTGGTCCACAGTCATCACCCCCTCCCCCATGTAGGCGAGACGAGGCTGGTCTGGCTCTGGTTATGGTCACGTATGCAACTGTTCTCTTAAAAACATGTCTTCAAAGATGAGGTTGGTTTTTCCAAAACGGCTCACCAGAGCTCACTGCCCTGTCTGACCACTGGCATTTGCGTGCTAAGGGAGTTTCAGATGAAAAATGTTCACTACCGCGTTGAAAGCATGCATGACAATTCTTCTAGCCTATTGATTTCATTTGTACAGGTCAATTCAAATGCATTTAGTTGATTCATGAAATCGACTCCGATTTGTGTCTACCACCAATTCTACCAATATATACCACACCGTTCATACTAGGATTGGGTTAGTCAACATATTATAGTGGTGCTCATGGCACATCCAGGACTGGAAAACCTCGTGTACAACGAGTAACTGATGTTGATGGGTCTAATCTTCTCCTCCTGTATCCCAGCTCTTGAGTGTCCGTCAGCCAGCAGCCTCTAGCTGGAGAATTGGGGATAAACAAAGCTGATAGAAACTCAGTCAGTCAGTGGTGCGAGGCGGCCAGCAGCACGTGTAACTCAGACGTGTTTCTGTGTGTCTGTGCTGCTATCTCCTCTCTGCACCTTGCCCTCTGACTGGCACGACCGAGCACCAGGGAGGGAGCAGGGGCAGCGGAGTGGCACCAGGGCAGCCGTCCGCCAGGGGATTATCCGTGTTTTCATGTCTTCGAGTCTCTCACCTGCTCACTCAACTCTAAACCTGACCCGCCAGCGCCAACAAAACAAGCCCCTCCAAATGTTTTATGTATGCTCTCTTTTGTAACACACCGACTGCCAGCCATGACATGTTCACCAGAGAGCGAGGGGGAAAGGGAAAAAGAAAAGATTTGAGGGGTCCGTTCTTGGGATAACCATCGGTTTAGAGTGGGGAATTATCTAATTGCAGATGGTTAATTGGAGTTGTTAACGGCTATATGATTGGCTGCCTTAACAGGCTGAGGGGCGAGAGGAGGAGGCGAGAGGTTCTTATCAAAATATTATTTCTCTCGATTAATCCCTTTTTAATGTGTGTCTTTGCTCGGAGAGCCTGGCCGGGGCATTACCGTCTCATATCTCCCACGTCCCCTCGAGTCTTTCATGCATTATGTAGTGATGATTATTACTTAATTACACATTAATAAATCCGCTTCATTTGCAGGACATTAAGCGGGAACGAGTGCACATGACAGGGAGCGAGCGTTAGAGCACTTATTTCTCTTTATTCACCGTCTTGCTTGCTGTCAATCAAATTGAACTAAGACCTTTAACTTTTCCAGAAGGCGACGGAGAGGTTAGAAGCATCATTTTCAGCATCATTTTTTTTTCTGACCCTAGATTTTGGGGTTAATGGCAATTTCCACCCAAATCGCCCCCCAGCCCTTCTCCCTCCCTTTTCTTCCCTAATTCCTTGCACATTCCACCATAGTAATGTCATGATCCATATGTCTAGTTAACCAATCCCACCGCTAGAAGTGTAGCATTTCAGATGAATGAAAGGGTTGCAATGAGTCTCGTTTTTTCACCTGAATACTATTTGATACCCTGAATTATTGAACACATCTCGCGCACTGATTTGTCATGGTTTCATGTGTGTGTGTGTGTGTGTGTGTGTGTCTAATGCTTTACATCTTTCTACCTTTTCCAAGCCCATATGGTATTGACGTTAGATGTGTTTTATCGTATCGTCACTTTATCCCAGGGACAGCTTCATTGGTCAGCTGGCTCCTGTAAAACAGGGAAGTGAGATACCATAGGTCCCTCAGAGTGGGTGCTTCTGTTTGGAGTTAGTTTATTTGTGCAGGATAAGAGGTTGAATTTCCCTACCTGGGATAATTTACCATGGTTTGATCCCAGGCACTAGTATTGTAAATATGGACAGTATTTGAGAGCACATGCACAACCAACAACATGACATGTGACTGATGTGGTAATGGGAGGTGGACCTCAATTCATGTTTCTGAAACAGTTTCAAAGATGGCTCAGTAGGTGGGAATGTTGTTTGGTAATTTATATTTGAAGGTATTTCATAATGGTGATTGGTTATTTTAGAATCACAGCAAGGAGCTTTGATTTCCACCGACTTAAAACTGAACTGGTACGCATGCGCGCACACAGACACGCACGCACGCACACACACACAGAGGCCCCCCTTAGAAAGGTGATAAATAATAAGTGTACAGTAGTTCTGGAAGTATTGAGTGGGATGGCAGTGTTGGCCATTGTTTCAGAGCGAAAGTCCATGTGGAGGATAGCTCCATAGTGGTCCTGTCTGGTGTGTACATGTGTGTTTCTGTTCCGACGTGTGAATGGGTGTGTATCTCAACTATTGTGTTTGTGCGCGTGTGAGTGTGCCCAGGGTGTGCTCCCTGGTGAGGAGTGTGTGTGCCAGTGACAACTCCTTATCAGCAGCCAGCCTGCTAGTGTGTGTGTGTGAGGATCTGTCTTAATGGGTAGGCTCAGTACCGGCCTGTGCCATGGTACCAGCTTAGCACCCAGCTTTATCACCACTCTGGGCTCACAGGTCCGGAACCGGGGCCTGCTCAGGACCCAGCCTTCCCGCTCCGCTCTGAGTAGCTTTCTAAAGAGAAGTCGGCACTGGGGTAACTGTTGTTGCTCTCTCGCTCTCTCGCTCTCTCTCGCTCTCTCGCTCTCTCGCTCTCTCAATCTCTCAATCTCTCTTTCTCTCCCTCCCACCCTCGCACACACCCAAGGCCTGCCAACCCCCAGCCCCCTACCAGGCCCTCCCTGTGGAGTGTGTCCCTCTAAGTTCCTCTCTCTCAAACTCTGATTGTGTGACTGCTGCACCAGTCAGATTAAAATGGGTCTGAACAATACAGCCAGAAGCAGAGGCGCTCCTTCCTTCCTAACCCTGGGTTCATGGTTTACACTGCGTGAAAGAAGACGCTGCCTTTCTATTGGCTTCCACCAGCAGATGTGTGTGTGTGACAAGATTTGAGTCATCCCTTCCCCATTGCCTCTTGGGTACTCCTTGGTGGGGGCCATGTAGATTTGTGTTTTTTTCCACCCGTGTAGCTGAGCAGTCACATACTGTAACCCATGAAAGTAGTGTTGGAAAGTAGTGTTTTTTTTACAGCCATAACAGTATAAACTTTGCTTGGTAACAAGCTGCGATACCTACAGCTATAGCTGAGGGGAAAACCCTGGGTAACAACCAAAGTTCTGTACAGTAAACCACCGAGCAAGGTGACAAACCTGGCAACCCAAGGTTGGAGTGGGTTAGAGTGGCAGTAATGGCTTTGCTGTGTAAATGTCAGTGCCTCAAGCATGTCTGCAGAGTGTGTGCGCATGCATGTGTGTGTTTGTAAGTGGGTCTGTGTGTGTGTGAGTGTTTCTTGAGTGAGAGGCAGCAGGACTGCAGCTACCCCCTAGCTCTGATGCGAACTTTGACCCCAGCCCGAAGCAAGTAGCAGGAATCCAATCAAGTGCCAAAGGAGCGAACATACGCAACACTGTAGTGGACGTCAACTTCCAGTAACCAAGCAGATCTAGAGCTCCTCCTCGGCCGCCTTCCTCTCTCAGATTCTCTCACCTCCTGTCGTGCTTCACCATCCTCTCTCGCTCTCCGCTCTTCCATCGCTTCTCCATCCCTCCTCTGGTCCTGCGGTCATCCTCCTTCGCCGCCCCCCCCCCCCCCCCCCCCCCCCCCCCAGGCTGCCTTTCTGCAGCCCCTCCACCCCACATCACCCCCCTTCCCCTTTTTGTAGCCCAGCCTGGTCAGGCCAGCCCCCCATATCCCTTTCCTCTGTGGGCCGTACATTAAACATAAGCGGAGGGGGCAATTAAGAGCCCCTCACCACACCTGGCTGATGCATATATTTATTGGGCAGCCTCCCCCTCTGCTGGCCCAGCATCCCCCAGCCCAGCCCAGCTCAGCCCAGCTCCCTCACATCCTATGATTAAAGGGGGTCTTGTAGGAGATCGAAACGAGAAGGGAGGGGTGGGGGGGACTAAAGTAATGGTGAAGTAATTAATGAACAGTTCTGGTCTTGAGTTGACCCCCTTTGACCTCTTGCCACCAAGCCTGGCTTCTGGGTCTCTTAGCTGGTCATTCTCTCACATCTAGTTGCTAGTGGTTTACTTGCTGGATGAGGGGGAACCTGCAGCAAGGTGCTGGCTTATTAGCAGGGCTAGGTGCCAGACCAGCCTTGAGTCCTAGACTGCCTGGCTTCCAGATCTGGAAGATCTGACATCCTCAGAAATATTTAAGATGGACTTCTGTTGTCTTGATGCACGCAATCCTTGAAAAATCCTCCTCGCTTGAGTGAAGGTCTTAGTTCATGCAGTTGTGTTGTAAAACATGTCTAATAGGAACCTCGTCTCTGGAGTTCCACTGATGTGTGTTTTTCCATGCAAGTGGCTTGCTGGGTGTTCAGCCATGCAACGCCTCAACACGGCGAGCCAGGCAGCGTCCCTGTCTTCAACCCCCGGCCCATTACGTTTCGGTGTTCAGCTAACTCTGAATTGGCCTTTTATTATAATTACTTCCCCTCCTTAACACAGGCTCCCTCTCACCCTCTGACTAGCACCGGTCCTTGATGTTGAAGTCAGTCAGCCGGGGTCTCTCTGGTTTCTTTTCATTCAGCTCTTCTCTGCTGTGGAGAGGCGAGCACCCCCCCCGCCGGGCGCTGAATAATACGCCTGCTGAACACTGAGCTGAGGGGGAACAAATAATTAAAGTTGCTCTCAATTTCAGGCCATAGAGGATATGTGAAAAAGAAAAGAAAATCTACCGACTCGCAAAGTGTTTAGGTGTTTAAGGTGTTTTTATTTTTTAGCTGCGATGGAAGGAAAGGATTGGGTTAGGTGTTGTCTTTGATCAACACTGCATTGTGAGATGGCGAGCTATTTACAGATGCTGATCTCAAGGGGGAGCAGGTGAAAGGTTTTGCCTCTCTCTCTCTCTCTCTCTCTCTCTCTCTCTCTCTCTCATCTCCTCTCTCTCTCTCTCTCTCTCTCTCTCTCTCTCTCTCTCTCTCTCTCTCTCTCTCTCTCTCTCTCTCTCTCTCTCTCTCTCTCTCTCTCTCTCTCTCTCTCTCTCTCTCTCTCTCTCTCTCTCTCTCCTCTCCTCTCTCTCCTCTCTCTCTCTCTCTCTCTCTCTCTCTCTCCCCATGTCTATCTTTCTTGTCTTTTCACTTCCCCCCCCACTCCTCGCACGCTTTCCAAGATTTCAAAGTCAGGTTGTTGCTGGTTCGTACAACGTCAGCGAGGTGTCCGTAGACATCCGTCCAAGGATCGGCCGGTCTCCAGAAATCGGAAGACGAAACGATGAGGTCAAATTAACTTGTTCTTTTCCAGTGTAAGAATTTTATAGAGCCCAGTTATGCTGGTGAGTAAGAATCGGAGCGCATTTGTGGCTACCGGTATAGCAGCCAGGAACAATAAGAATGATTGCGACGCTCGTCCAACGTTCTGGAAACATCCGTCAGAGTGTTGTGTTGGACTTGGCTGAGCTGAGGTGCGCTGGACAAGGCTGAGAGAAGAAAAGCCTTAAATAACTCAGCCTGTTTTTTTTTTTTTCCTTCCCTGTTTTTATCCCCCTTTAATAAATGCTTTATGTCTCTATCAAACGAGTGAAGGAGGCAGAGAGAGGGAGAGAGGGAGTCGAAAGAGAATAGGAAATGGTTGGCGAGAGCAGAGTGAGGGCTCGGGGGTAAGGGAGGGCACTGGTGTGCTGGTCGATGGATCCTCCAGGTAAAAATGTACAGCTTTTGGCCTGGCCTGTTTGGGTTGGCTTCGGCCTGCCTTGTCGATGTTGATGGGCAGCCTTGGGAGTACCAAGCTGTATCCAAAACACGCAAACAGGGGTGTGTGTGTGGGGGGTGGGAGTCGTGGCTCAGCGGGTTAAGGCGTTGGGCTAGCGATCAGAAGGGTGCGAGTTCGATTCCCGGCTGTGGCTACGTGACGTTGTGTCTTTGGGCAAGGCACTTTACCCTACTTGCCCTCAGGGGGGGGGAATGTCCCTGTACTTGCTGTAAGTCGCTCTGGATAAGAGCGTCTGCTAAATGTAAATATCTGTATATTGTGGGGGTGTCATCAGAGTATGTAGTCGGTCGTTTTTTTGAATGAATCCGTATGGGATGCGGTTTCCCCTGTTACTGGGGCCGTGTTGGAGGACAGGACGGTAGGTCTGGAGCTGGATCCCCCCCCCCCAGAAGGCGTGCGACAACTGTGTTAATCTGTCCTCCGGTGACGTGCCACCGTCACAGCTTCTCCACAAGCAGACAGGCCTCTCTGATGCCTAATCAAGTCTGTATCAAACTAAGTAATGCCTTGGCGTGAAATTGGAATCTCAAGTCAAAAAGCACTCCCCAGCCTGT
>CM059318.1:15500064-15521676 GCA_030340685.1 Protosalanx chinensis
AAGGCCAGGCTGTCGTGCGTGAGTTTCACCACCCTGGCCGCTCCCTAGGGGGCGACACAGAGCCGCTAGCGAGGCCAGGGCCCTGAGGCGGCCGCACAGACGCCTGATTGAAACTGACATGATGGCAGACGAGCCCAGGTACACACACACGCGCGCGCACACACAAAAATCAGTTGCTTGTTCACAGAGGCGCCTGCGTTGGGTAGAATGGTAGATTTGATTATCTTTTATCTCTGTGTCCTCCCCGTCCCCCCCACCACCGCCGCTTTACCCCTCCCCCTCCTCCCTCTGAACCTTTTCTGCCCCCCACCCGCCCCCCCCACCCCCCCAGAGTATGCAGCAGGAAGCAGGTCTCTCGGTCCCTGCATTAGTAATGCGACGGGGCCATATTTCCCCAGAGCCCCCAGCTCGGCGGGGTTTAGCCCTCTTTTATAACCAGTTTAGGAAAACAATGACAGAGGAGATATTGACTGAGGTGGGAGGGGCTGTTCTACCCCCGCACACCCCCCCCCTCCCCACGACCGAGGGGGGGGGGGGGGGGGGGGGGATGTTCTGTCCAGCGCACTGCTACGCCGCCACCTCTGCTCTCTCTCCCCCCTCTCTCTCCCCTCTCCTGCTTTTGACGCGTGATCACTTCTCATCGTAGACGTTAACCGACAGTGGCTTGTCATTTTTGTCTCTGTTGATACAGTAGCTGACAGGTAGAGCATAAGATGAAACCTGCGGGGGAGCGTCACCACTCGCTCCCCTCCCCCTCTTCCCGCCCCTCCTCGTCCCCTCTCCTCCTCGTCTCCTCCACTCCTCCCTGGTCCGGCAGAATATGTCAATTACAGCGGCGTGGAGCTGATGCCACACAGAGAGTCATTATCAGATTCAGAGACACACACTATTCACCGGATCGATCGCCCGCGGCGTGATCGATACGGCGTCCCTGACGAGGCGCAGATGAAGAGGGCGAACTGAGAGCAGGCGCACGCTCCGGACCGCTGTCTGCGCCCCTGGATGGACTGTGTGTGTGTGTTAATGCTTATTAACTAATTAGCACGTACACCCTTTTCATTTATTCACCGAATCAATACTCCAGCAGGAATCACTTGTTTGCGCGTGTGTGTGTGTGTGTGTGTGTGTGGGGGGGGGGGTGTATGTGAGGTGAGGTGGGGTGCACGCGATCCCATCCTGTGGAATGTGCAGTAGTGTAGTTTTCCGCTTCCCTCCTTCCCTCGTCCCTCTCTCCTGCTGTTTGTCTGGGGCCACTGCAGCGCCGTGTAACACTGGACCCTGGAGAGCGGCCTCCCCCTCCCCCTCAGCCCTCAGCCCCCGCCTGCGAATCAATACACCAGCCACACAACCCTGCAAGCCCGGGACAAGACATGCACACATCTCCCTGCCTCCCTTATCATATCTCTCTTTCTCCCTCTTTTCTCCGTCGTCCTTCTTCCTCTTTTCCCCCCTTTTTCCCTTTCCTCTTCCCCCGGTCTCTCTCCCTCCCTTTCTTGGTCCTTTCTCTCTCACTCACTTTCTTTTTCTTTATCTCTCCCCACTTCCTTATTCTCTCCCCCTGTTCGTGCTTCACGAACCCATCCACACACGAAGGCCGCGTCCGCACGAATGAAACCCTCGGGATCCCTACTGAACAACACAACACGTGTGCGTTCACGTCTGCCCGCGCCGAGCCTCTGACTGTCGTTGAAAGGAGTATCCCAGCGTCCTGTCCCGCCGCCTCCTCCCCCCAGCCCCCCCCAGCCCCAGCCCCCAGCCTGGACGGTCTGGGCGAGGCTCGTGCCTGCTCTCTGCTGGAGAAGCACGGGACTCCGTGTCGTTTGCTCAGACAGGAGGAGGGAAGGGAGGAGGGGAGGGGGGGGGGGGGGGGGGGGGGGGGAGAGGAGAGGAGGCTTTCTCTCATAATGGGGTCACTCGCTCCCTGAGAGAGATGGGTCCTCGCTGGAGGGGGCCTTCATGCGCACTCCTGCTTACACACGCGCGCGCACGCACGCGCACACACACGCACCGGGGGAGGGGCACGGAAGAGAGGGAAGGAAAGGAGGAAGGGAAAAAGGAAGGAGAATAGGACAGGGGGAGTCGGGCGGAAGAAGGACGGCAGTGGCTGGGATGAGTCGCTGCAGCCCTGCCTCGCTATGCTCAGCCTGGCTCAGCACAGTTTAACACAGCTTAATCCAGCTCAGCTCAAGATAACCAACATGTCTACCCAGCCCAGCCCGGTCCGGTCCGGTCCAGCCTGGCCGTCCATCCCATCCCAGCCCAGCCTTTCCCCCAGAGCCCCTTCTGCGCCATCTTAACCCTCGGTGCCAGCCAGGCTCCGGCTAAATATGTCCACCAAGATAAGAGGCGAAGAATTGAAAATACGTATTTATCGTCTGAAAACCACGTTTAATCCTTCAGATTTGACTCCCCCCCCCCCCCCCCCCCCCTTTTTTTGTGGGTTTCCATAGTGGAGAAACAACAACTGGGCCTCTATCAGAGAGGGAGCGAGAGATTAATCATGGAAAGCAGCTTTCGGTGGGAAGAGGGGGATGATTGCTGAACACTCCCAGGGGAATAGGGTTTATGGTCCAGGGAAAACCCCGAGTCTAAGGATCCCAACAGCCATACCGAACTCTTCCCTAACACACACACGTTAACGATACATACTGTATATTCACATTCAGTGGCACGCAACCGCACACTCCACACACTGCCATTCGAATGTGGCCCGTACATCTGCTCTCCTGATTGGGATTCAACACTGGGGTCTAGAAGCGTCCCGAGCTGCGTGCTGGGACGGGCTTCATCAGGAAACTGCCGGCCCGACGGACAGGGGGGCTGGTGCCTGATTCTGATAGAGGTGTTTCTGGAGGTTAGGAATTCGGAATTGATGTTCAGTGCTGGGAGTGCTACCGTACTCATAAGGTATTGACGTAGAGGGGTTTCAAATATTCATGCGGTATATCAAAAGGAATGCGAGACTCGTGAATCGGAATAAAACAGATCCTCTGTTGCATGTTGCAGCAGATCAGGATGAGTGCCGAGCAAATAATTGAATAGCTTTGTTTTTCGTCTGCGGTCTGTGCCCGATGAATTGCACAATTCGGCGTTAATGCAGTAGGAGGTGTGTGTGTCTGCGTGTTACGTACAGGTGAGAGGCGAATGCACACTCTGTCTTGGATAGAGTAGAGAGGGAGGAGAGGGTAGATGGATGGATGGATGGGCTGGAGGGAGGGTGGGTGGATGGATGGAGGAAAGAGAGGGGGAGGTGGATAGTACTATAGGAGGGTATTGGAGGGGTAAGGTGGGAGGCTGTGGGGGCTGGAGGATGTGGGCACGTAGCTTATTATTTCTCTCCCTCATGTGTCCCTCTCTTTTTTTCCCTTGCAGAACCACACACTGAGCCAGCACGCGCAGTGAGACGGGCCACGGCAGGACTCCCGGCTCAGCCCGGCCCCCCGACCCAGAACCAGCAGGGGACCGTCATTTCAACATCACAGCCAATCAAAGTGTCATTTGCTAGTCACATGTAAAACTCTAACGATGCCGCCACCAGGCGCGCCTATTACGAGCAGTGGGGAATGAATATTAATGGAATATGCTATTAAAAAAAAAAAGAGAATGAGGAAAAAGAAAGATGGAGAGAAAAAAGGTATTGTACGTGCAGTATTTTTATTGTCCCTTTTGCTTTTCTCCCGGTTGTGCATTTTTGGGGGGGGTTTTGAACAAAGGAAGGGGAAATTGATGGAAAAAGAATAAATGATCCCGATCCCCTCTCAGAGTTTAGCCTGTAGATAAGCTTCACTCACCCTTGTTATTGGTTGTTTCTGTATCAAACTTTCTTGGTGCCAATATCCTTTTTATTTCCTATTTTTGCATACGTTTTTTTTTCTTTTCCTCTCTTGGTTTTTGTACCATTTATTTCTTGCAGTAAATAGGTACTTGTGCTGTGTTGTGATCGTTTGCCAGTCGTAATATTTGAGTTATTTTTTTTCCTTCTCCTTTTTGTTATTATTATTGTTATATATTTCTTTTTTGTAATTACAATAAAAAATACATAAAACAAAATAAAGTGTAAGAAAAACAAGATGGTTTTGATTGGGTTTTCCAGTCTTTTGGCCAGACGGTTATTGTAAAAAAAAAAATGAATATCATCAATTTCAGTGCAGCTGAATGATGTCTGCTTTTTAAATGTGAATTAACCAGATTGCAATAACTAGTACAGTCAAAAAAAAATAAAAAAAAATAAACACAAATAAAGGGAGGACGTGTGCTGTGTTTTCTTAAGGGCACTGAAAGCAGTCCAATCCATCTTCTGGTAAAGTTGTCATTCAAAGCTGAATGCATTCATCCTCTCATCACGCTATGACCTGGAATCAGAGGCTTGGATAAATTATGTACAGGCTATAAAATTACAATTATACAAGTATTAGTCTTGCAGAATATACAGTGTTGCGTGTCAGGATTTACATAATATACAGGATATATAGGGTTTTAGCAGAATATACAGTTATATTACAGAATGTTGTGTCAGAATATTGCCAACTATACATTGTTATATTACAGGATAATATGTTATGTCACAGAATAAACAGCTAAACTTCAGACTTTAGCTGTATGATGACATCTTAACTCAGTTTTCTTATTTATGTTTTGACTGTATTCATTCTATCAGAGCACCATTTAGGCTCCGGCGTTTTATGTGGGCAATTGGACGGAATGTGCCTTTATTGGGCCCACTCTAACGATAATAGACTGTTAGAGTAGACTACCATACGGGTCTCTGCTTTAATTGCATCCATGTGTTCAAAGCAGCTGGTTCAGCCGTTGAGTTGCGAGGCTTCTGGCGGACAGAAGGTCGGTGCCTTTCCCAGAAATCACTCATCGGAACGCATCGATACACCCCTTTACCAAGGGAGCCGTTGAACTTGCCATATGACTGCATTTTAAATACGAACGGCAAATAAACCCATGTCATCTTTAGATAAGTGTAACACTCTGCCACCCGTTACCCCCCCCCCCTCCATCAGGCTTTCTAGAACTTGTTTTTCCATTCAGAGTTTCATCTTTTGCCACATCAAACCCAAAGCAGGCCTAAAAGATTTATTGCTCAGTTGTAAAGTAGGTTTTAACAAAACATTGCCCTGCATCCATTTGGACATTTAAACATTGGCTTAATCACAATTTGAGTAGACTGAATCCGTGTTCATGTGGATCAGATGGGTGATTCATTAGGCCATGAGAGGGCAGCAGACAGGAGGCGTGACATGCCTTCAGTGGCGCAATCGGATAGTTGACAATTATCCTAAATTGTTTGTCTTGTAAAGAAGTTGACACACAGGGGTTAAGGGCTTGAGCTGTTATTAAAGCTCTAATAACCAACATCTTTTAGGGGAGACCGGGGATGAAAGTAACACATTTTGTTTGACATTTGTATTGATGACATCATTGTAGCTCTTTTAACTGACCAAACTGACAGTGTTTCAACTAACCCCATGTTACAACACTCCCCGGTCTCCCTTACCTATAAATTTGTCAAGATGAAGCACGAAACTATCATATGCATTCATTTAAAGTTGCCTAGTCTAATATAACAAATCAATATTTCGAAAAGGAAGAGTAGTGATATATATATATATATATATATATATAACATTTTCATGGCTGCAGAACAAGCTCAAGTTTCTTTGAGTTTACAGTAAGCAACAGGTCCATTCAGTTTGCTGTGCGCTGTTGGGACTGGAGCCAAGGAGTGCGTCGTATGCAACATGAACCGGTGACCGCTCCTCTTCCTTCAGCCGCCCAGGAGCTGGATCACATCACATCAGCCGCTCGGGAGCTCATAGATCAAGATCACAGATCCACGTAGATCACATCACGGTAGAGACACACAAAGTTTAGGGATCCTCAATATTTTCCTGCTGCCTTTCAGCAGTGGTGGAGTCTGGGACCAGACAGTCAGACAGCTCCAATGGCAGGTATTTATAACGTGCTTTACAAGGCTTGTAACACAAGTTCAGTTAGACTGTTTTTCGATCCTTTGACATAACCTACCTTCCCAGCCATGGTTGGTTTGATATTTACATAATAGAGTATAAATATATAGTTCTTGAACCAGCATCACCACTGTATAAAAGTAGGCTTTGCCTACGCGAAAAGTTCACTAAGATAGGGTAATTATTTAGTTACACTTACAAAATATAGGCCGATTTACAGTTGTGTCGTTTGGCATTGACTATATTTCAATAATAAGTGCGTTTGTTGGACATTACAAGGGAAATAAAAGCATACAAATCGGGGTATTTAGGGTGTGCATGTTCGCAGTGGCTCATCCGTGTTTTATTTCCGGGTGATACTGAACGTCGCTCCGGTGATCCTCCAGTATCACTCGGTACCGACACAACATTTATTTGCCGAAATCCAATAATCACCTATTGATCAAACACATAATTTAATGCATTTTTAGTTCAACCGAGTGAAAAGGAAGAGACTATGGCGGCGGCGTTGCTGTCGGAGACCGAGATCAGACACCGGTCTATGGCAGAGGAGGATCCTAACGGCAATGAGCACGGTGCGGCTGCCCGCAGCACAGCGCCTCGGTGGGGACCGCAGCACGCAGGGGCCCGGCAGCTTGCGGAGCTATATTCTCCCGGTAAGATAAGGAGCGAGGGGAATTGACTTATGAATAGATATAAGGGGCGGTGAGCCTGAGATGCCGTTGCTCAGTCGATCATGTAACACCCAGCCTGCTGGCATTGCAGACGTGCCTGCAAGCACTGTCGTATTTGTAGCCGGTGGTGGTGAATTTAAGGAGGGGAGATCAGGAGAATGGTCCTGGAATCACCTTGGTGACCTTAGGATTGTTTCAGTAACCATGTGTAAGGAAAGGGACACAGTGTTGGTGGTGTACACAACTTCTCAGTATAACCTTAGACATAGATATAGTCTAGTAAGGTTCAAATGTGTTGTGGTAAAATCATCAAAGGTGCTCAGATTAAGGTATACTCTGTGAGATTTGTAAACTTGCTTTGTGCTAAAACCATGTGAATGTCATCGTGGTCTAATGGTGGATGCTTGCTATTGGCCGGGTGAGAAGGAAGAGGGAATAAAACCATCACATGTATCATCATCCAAAATATGCAAATCAAATATACTTTAAACTTGAATCAATGCAATTTCCTTCAGTGAGCCATGCTGTGGTTCACATGGGATGAAGCATTCATATACTTGGGTTCAGTTCAGTAATACAGAATGCTAGCACACCCAAACACAAATGATGCCATGTCCTGCTATGAGCAGCCGCCTGTCTGTTACTATAGTCTGAGTAGACTGGATCGGCTAGTTGGCTGAAGCCTATTGGCTGGTGTCCAGCAGGAGGGCTTTAAGAGAGCAGCACTTTGAACGCATCCCTCAATCCATGTCAGCGTGCATCTTTCTCTGGCTACATCTGTCGATCTTCATCTCCGGTCTGGTTTGGATGCTAGTGGGTCTCTCTCTCTCTGCTTGTTGGTGTGTGTTTGTGTGTGTCACATGTCGTTGGGTCTGTGTTGGATTGTCGTCATGTCTACCTGTCTGTCTGCTTTGAACCGCTACACACACACACACGACACGGATCGGAGTGAAGTTCAAAACCTCGTGTCGTCGAGCAGATTAAGAGAGAGAGACGTGTTGGTCCTGCTCTGCTAAGTGCCAGCTTTACTTTGAGTGGGTTTCCAGGCCCATTAGAAACACATCTGCATTAGACTGATAACGATCTGCCTGGTCACTCAGTGTGTTAATGTTTCACACACACGGACACACAGACACACACACACGCAGAGGCTAGGGCTCATTACTGCAACTCCAGGACAGACGGACAGATGGAGAGAGCGTGTGTGTGTGTGTGTGTTTCTACCATATGTCTGTGTGTCTGTGCGTCACGCTCAGTTGACCACGCCTCCTTTTCCCCACGTCCCATAATCTGGTTTGAACAGGAAGTGAAATGGTCCACTTCCTGTTCCTGTAGACACCTTGTCCCCAACCTTGTCTCCTCAGCTTGTTCACAAAGGCACCCACTGTGTGTGTGTGTGTGTGTGTGTGTGTGTGTGTGTGGGTGTGTGTGTGTGCATGAATGCGTGCGCAAGTACACAAGTTGTATATCTGCTGAGAGCTCACATGTCCAGTCATCTCATTTCGATGGCTGCAAGTGGACAAAAGCGTCTGCTAAATGAATAAATGTAAATACATACACACACACACCTACGTCAACTACAATTCACAGCTCGCGTAGGCCAGTTCCTTATCGGGGTGTGCTCGTAGTGGAGACTTAATTAAGGATATCAGTAATGCAGATATGAACAGTCATATCTCCAGCGATGCTTCAAGCTCCACAGAGGGACATTCTGTTCTAATGTTCTGTTCTATCATTCTTTTCTTACATTCTGTTCTAACATTCTGTTAAAAAATTCTGTCCTAACATTCTGTTCTAGTGTTCTGTGCTAACATTCTGTACTAACATACTGTTCTAACATAATCTAATAAAATACCTAGACATAATCCTCATTTATACACACTGTACTTTGTGGTTGCAAATGAAGACTAATAATAATAATAATAATAATAATAATAATCTCACAAGAGCTCGGACAGAATGTTTCCACAACAGACCCTGACCTTCCCTCCGCTACCATAGCAACAGCGGAGAGGGGTTGGTTTAAATAAGACCTTTCACGTATGACCTGATAGTTCTTTTATAGCCACTTGCTCTTTGATGGTAGTAATAATAATAATAATACGACAATAATACCTGCTCCTGGATGTATAGTGTATCTAAAACTTTACATTGATCTTATTTTTAACAGCATGGGGTGTTATATTACCAACCAACTTTTAATGTAAGAACTATTACACGCAATCAGTGAGTCAGTCAGTCATTTCTTAGTCACACTTACATTTTCACATTTAGTCATTTAGCAGACGCTCTTATCCAGAGTGACTCACAGCAAGTACAGGGACATTCCCCCTGAGGTAAGTAGGGTGAAATGCTCTGCCCAAGGACACACCATCATGTTGGCACAGCCGGGGTAGGAACCAGGTACCTTCTGATTACCAGCTCAGCCACCTGACTCCACATGACTCGGCGAACCGCAAGAATATTACAAGACATAATTGAATAACTGTGTTGGAGGGAGTACAGCAGCCCTGGTGTCTTCTCTGAGTTATAGTGGAGGGGAAGTTCCTCCTTCTGTTGTCAAGCTCTGATGATCCATTATTGAATCTTCTTCCCGAGCTGAGCCACTCTTCCTCCCTCACCTACCACTCGTTCCTCACCCCCACCTTCTCCTCATCCGCCACTCCTCCCCACATCATCCACCTCTTACTGCCTCTTTCCACAAACACCCATTTTCCCCCTTTCCTCCTCCCCCTGTCCTTTTCTCGCTCTCCTCTCCCTCATCATTTCCTCCTCCTCACCCCCCCCCCCCCCCCCCCCAACAATCTCCCCATGGCCAGGTTGACCCCGGGGTTGAGGGCTGGCTCTGGGCTGCTGACCCTATGGTCACCAGGTCACAGGGTCAGGTCCTGGCTGGCTGCTGTCCTGGGCCCGGCTCGGCTGAGCTATGGAACTGACCTGGGCTGACCCAGGACAGAGGAGGTCTGTGACACAGTCAGCAGAACAGAACAGAACAGGGAGACATGCATAAATCAGGAGCTGCCCCATTTGTTAACCACTGTGTGTGTGTGTGTGGGAGGGGGGGGGGGGGGGGTTAAGTGCTGCTGTACACCTGGATGTGATGGGCACAATCTCACTGCTACAGAGGCCAAGTAAGATTTAGGGGGGAGGGAGAGTTAAAAGGGAAAAGGAGAGAGGGGAGGATACTAGAGTGGGAATAGATGGCTGAGGTAGAGACCCAGAGAGAAAGAGAGAAGGGGGCAGAGAGAGCAAGAGAGAGAGAGGAGAGAGAGAAATAGATGGTTGAGGTAGAGACCCAGAGAGAAAGAGAGAGAGAGAAGGGGGCAGAGAGAGCAAGAGAGAGAGAGGAGAGAGAGAAATAGATGGCTGAGGTAGAGACCCAGAGATAAAGAGAGAGAGAGAAGGGGGCAGAGAAAGGAAGAGAGCCAGGGAGGATAAAAAGTAGGCTACCTGCCACTGCCCCTGCTGCGCTCCTCAATTATACACTCAACAGGGCACCTCGGCATTAGGCTGCACACACACACAAACACACAAGCTTATCCTCTGTCACACACTCTCTTGTCACACACATACACACATGCTCTTTCAATGTCACACACATCCGGACAGGCCTGATATTAATGTTTGATAGCCTTGTCCCTCTAGTCTGTATCGTGGCTTGTGACTAGGCCATGGTGGACCAACTCGTCTAATGCCTCTTATTAAAGGGAATATTCACCTCACTGGTTCTCTCAGGCTGGGAGGAGTTGAACCCGAGAACGTATAGCGTCTTTGGGGACATTTGCATTTTTAAAAGCCCAGTGTATCCGGTTGCTTCATAGAATCGCTTTAATGTTAATGTAACTATTCCGGTCCTCTGTGTGTAAATGTAGACCATCTCATCACCACAGGCTTACGAGGACACGGTTTATGAAGCTTTGTGTGTGTGTGTACTATGTGTGCTCCTCCATCTCCTGGGTCTTCTACCCCCAACCCTCATCTGCAGCCCTCATCAACCACTGTCATCGCTCTATCTCTCTGTCTGTCTCCCCCTGTCCCTCTCTCTCTGTCTCTCTCTCTCTCTCTCCCCCACTGTCTCTCTCACTCTTGTTCTCACTCACTCCCCCTCTCTCTCACACACTATGGTCTGGCCATACCCTTTTTTCTTTCTCTCTTTTCTCCAGGGGCAACTTTGGAGCCAGGCCTAGTTACAGGGCTTCTCAGGGGGTCAGAATGTGTGTGTGTGTGTGTTCATCGGTAGTTTTTGTGTCATTGTGTTGGAATGCTGTTATTGAATTTCTCATTCAGCTCTTTGTTGCCGGTGCGTCTGTGGAGTGATATACTGGTTACACTGGTTTGGATGTACGAGTGTGTGTCTGTGTGCTGTAAGGGAGTGGATAGACGGCATGCGTGCGTTTTCATGTGCGGGGATGTGAACGTTGTGTGATCAGTGTATGTATGTACTACTTGCTTTTGTGTGTTTGTTTGTCTGTGTGTGTGTGTCCCAGGTTGAGGCGCCCACTGAGAGCAGATGAAAGGAACGAGGCCTGTGACTGATCCATTCCTCCCGATCAGGGAATTCTACCTCCCCCTCTTTTCTCCTCCTCTCTCTCTCTCTCTCCCTGTGTCCCCCCCCCCCCTCTTTCTCTGGCTCACTCTGCCTCTCCTGCTCTTAGCATGTGACCCAGTTTTGCAACCCTTCCTCCCCCCCCCCAGAGGGTCCCATCTGAAGACAGGCCTAGAGAGACACAACCAGGGGACAGAGAGGGAGAGAAAGAGAGAGATGGAGAGAGGGTGGCAGGGAGGGAGGGAGAATAGAATCAAGCCGCCTATAGGATTCAGAAGCAGAATTCTATTGCGTTTCCTTACTTTGATGTGTGCTGTTTAAGGGATCGTACACAGCAGTATATGGGTATGTTTGTTGCTGCCACTGTAGGTGTGTGCAAAGGAGAGGCTAGAATAAGCGTGGAAGAGTTATGGAGGGAGAGGGAGAGAGAGGGAGGGAGGGAGCAGTCTTGGCATGTTGGCAGTGGTGACTCTGGGCTTTGTTGCTGTGACAGGCAGCCATTCTGGGTGTGTGACTTGGTTTTTGTTTTCTGCTCTGGAGGAGGTGTGAAGACTCATTGTGTGTGTGTGTCTGTGTGTAGGGGTGGGTGTGTGTGTAAATGTGTGTTTCGCTGTGTGTGTGCAGTTCTGAGACCAAAAGGCCCTAGGGTTTAGGACAACAGAGTATGGAGGCAGCAAAGACCAGATTTCTTTGTCCTCTTTGAGAGAGAGAGAGAGACAGAGAGAGAGACAGAGACACAGAGAGAGAGAGAGAGAGAGACAGAGAGAGAGACAGAGACACAGAGAGAGAGACACAGAGAGAGAGAGATAGAGAGACAGAGAGAGAGAGAGAGAGAGAAAGAGAGACACCGGAAGATAGTTAAAGAGGGAGGGGTTCAGATAACTGACTGGTCAGTAAAGCATCGCTTGGGCAGGGTTTGGGGCAGGCACACCGACACTCAGGCCTTCATGGTGAATATAACGTCTGTATGAAGAAAGTAGAGACAGAAAACAAAATATTTTTGGGGTGTAGAAAGGGATGATATGTAAGGAGAAGGGGGAGAGAAGGGGGGGAGAGCAGCCCATTAGCATGCGCACAGTGTTGTTGTGGTGCCTGGTTCCATCCCTCGACGGCAAATCAGCCGTCGTTGATTAATTTCAGCCTATTAGCACCCTCCTCTCCTGGCCCAGCGCCCCGCCCAGGTTAAATCCCCTCGCCAGCGCGAGGCGGGCAGACTGGGGCCGGAGGGCTGGCGGGGGGCTCTGAGCGATGGACCAGGCTCTTCTACTGAGCATGTTGTTGTCAGGACTGTATTAATGAGCGCTCCACTCCGGAGCTGTGGCCAGACACAGACAGTGTCTGTACAGGTGTCTGTAGAGGTAGTTGTGGTGTCTGTAGTGGTAGTGTCTGTAGTGTTCTCTGTGGAGGTAGTGGTGGTGTCTGTAGTTGTAGTATCTGTAGTGTTGTCTGTAGAGGTAGTGGTGGTGTCTGTAGTTGTAGTGTCTGTAGTGGTAGCAGTGGTGTCTGTAGTTGTAGTGTCTGTAGTGTTGTCTGTAGAGGTAGCAGTGGTGTCTGTAGTTGTAGTGTCTGTAGTGGTGTCTGTGGAAGTAGCGGTGGTGTCTGTAGTTGTAGTGTCTGTAGTGTTGTCTGTAGAGGTAGTGGTGGTGTCTGTAGTTGTAGTGTCTGTAGTGGTGTCTGTAGAGGTAGCAGTGGTGTCTGTAGTTGTAGTATCTGTAGTGTTGTCTGTAGAGGTAGCAGTGGTGTCTGTAGTTGTAGTGTCTGTAGTGTTGTCTGTAGAGGTAGTGGTGGTGTCTGTAGTTGTAGTGTCTGTAGTGTTGTCTGTGGAGGTAGCGGTGGTGTCTGTAGTTGTAGTGTCTGTAGTGTTGTCTGTAGAGGTAGTGGTGGTGTCTGTAGTTGTAGTGTCTGTAGTGGTGTCTGTAGAGGTAGCAGTGGTGTCTGTAGTTGTAGTATCTGTAGTGTTGTCTGTAGAGGTAGTGGTGGTGTCTGTAGTTGTAGTGTCTGTAGTGGTGTCTGTAGAGGTAGCAGTGGTGTCTGTAGTTGTAGTGTCTGTAGTGTTGTCTGTAGAGGTAGCAGTGGTGTCTGTAGTTGTAGTGTCTGTAGTGTTGTCTGTAGAGGTAGCAGTGGTGTCTGTAGTTGTAGTGTCTGTAGTGTTGTCTGTAGAGGTAGTGGTGGTGTCTGTAGTTGTAGTGTCTGTAGTGTTGTCTGTGGAGGTAGCGGTGGTGTCTGTAGTTGTAGTGTCTGTAGTGGTGTCTGTGGAGGTGTCTGTGGAGGTAGCAGTGGTGTCTGTAGTTGTAGTGTCTGTAGTGTTGTCTGTAGAGGTAGTGGTGGTGTCTGTAGTTGTAGTGTCTGTAGTGGTGTCTGTGGAGGTAGCGGTGGTGTCTGTAGTTGTAGTGTCTGTAGTGGTGTCTGTGGAGGTAGCGGTGGTGTCTGTAGTTGTAGTGTCTGTAGTGGTGTCTGTGGAGGTAGCGGTGGTGTCTGTAGTTGTAGTGTCTGTAGTGGTGTCTGTAGAGGTAGCGGTGGTGTCTGTAGTTGTAGTGTCTGTAGTGGTGTCTGTGGAGGTAGCGGTGGTGTCTGTAGTTGTAGTGTCTTTAGTGGTGTCTGTGGAGATAGTGGTGGTGGCTCTGTTGAGGCCTGGCCTAGATTCTGTCCTCACCAGGGATCCCCTGGATCCAAGGACTGACGCAGATCACCTGACAGCGGCCCCACTGCTCAACCCCGGCTGGAGTGTGTGGGTGTGTGTGTGTGTATGTGTGTGTGTGTGGGAGAGAAAGAGAGAGAAGAGAGGGAAGAGAATTTTGGTGTTGTGATTCTCAAGTGTGTCTGTCCCCTGTGCCTTTTGACTGAGTGGAGGAAATAGTGTCATATTTAGCACAGAGACAACACAGCCATACTATACTGCTCTACTTAACCTTCCTACAGGCTGTGCAAGGCCAGTTCACTTAGCCCAGTGGAACTGCTATCCACACTATACTCTGCCTTGCTATTAGCATAGCGTAGTGTAGTATAGTATACCTACACCCATGCTATACCGCTGTTGACTAGTACTCTTGTGCAGAGCAGAGTTCCAGAGCAGAACACAGGAGTTCCAGAGCAGAACACAGGAGTTCCAGAGCAGAACACAGGAGTTCCAGAGCAGAACACAGGAGTTCCAGAGCAGAACACAGGAGTTCCAGAGCAGAACACAGGAGTTCCAGAGCAGAACACAGGAGTTCCAGAGCAGAACACAGGAGTTCCAGAGCAGAACACAGGAGTTCCAGAGCAGAACACAGGAGTTCCAGAGCAGAACACAGGAGTTCCAGAGCAGAACACAGGAGTTGCAGAGCAGAGCAGAGTTCCAGAGCAGAACACAGGAGTTCCAGAGCAGAACACAGGAGTTGCAGAGCAGAGTTCCAGAGCAGAACACAGGAGTTCCAGAGCAGAGCAGAGTTCCAGAGCAGAACACAGGAGTTGCAGAGCAGAACACAGGAGTTCCAGAGCAGAGTTCCTGAGCAGAACACAGGAGTTCCAGAGCAGAGTAGCAGGGAGTGCTAATGACATCCCCAAGCATGATGCATAATTCAGCGGCTGTCTAATCTCCTCCTTGCCGCTGGACGAGAGCCTCTGTGAGGTGGTCTCAGCCCCCCCTCCCCCACTGCATCCCTCCCCATGCCCACCCTGCAGACCCCCCAGCCCCCCCCCTGCCATGAGGCTTCTGACCTGTGAATTTGAAGCTCTGTCAGCTCAGCTCCGCCTCCCAGAGGTCGCGACCCCCAGGTTCGGCATACACTTGTCTTCGGGCAGGTTGATGACCACTTAACGCCCCGGGGGCGACTGGACACACACCGTCAGAAACTCTCTCTCGATTGATCTCACTCACACGCGCGCGCACACACCCCCGTAGCTGACCCTGTGACCTAACAGACCTCAGACACTTCATTAGCCACCCCAGATCGCAGGACACCCTCCCTCCACACCTCCATCCCTCCCCCCCTCTGCGTCTCCCAATGGGGGGAGAAACTACGCACTCAAGGTTAATCAGCACTATGCCGCTCCACCAAATCTGCTCATGTGTCTGTTTTTCGAGCATATTTCCATTGTAAATGATATCACTGTAACTTTTAGCATTTTTGTATGACTTAGTTGAAGCCGATCTAGGAATACTGTATTAATGACTGTCTGCGTGTGTGTGTGTCTTTGTGTGTGTGTGTGTTCCACAGGTAAGAGGCTTCAGGAGTGGGTCAGCGTGGTCATGTGCCTCTCGCTCTTGTTCATCAACTTCTTCTTCCTTCTCTTCAACTTTTCCACCGTGCACATCTACAAGATCCTCATCGGCATTGGTAAGACACACACACACACACACACACATTAGATTAGATTAGATCAACCTTTATTTGTCCTCCAGGGGGGCAAATTGCAGTTCACAACAGCAGCAGTAGGGTAAAGTACAGCACACAGAGTTGCAGGGTAATATAACGATAACAATAGGGGGCACGATAAGGTCCAGTATTAAACATAAGTAAGTTAAGTAGACATATAGACAGTTGAGGCACTTTGAGGAGAATTACAGGGTATTGCACGTAATGTACGTATGAACAACATACACACATATACTCTCTGTAGAGATCATTCCCAACATCTTCACCTAGAGCCCTGGCTTGAACTCGTGTGCGTCCAACTGCTTTTTTTTTGTTGACTCTACCTCTTTTTGACTCTCTTCCTTGATGTTTTCCTTTACTCTCATTTCTCCTCCTTTACCGTCATCCTCACCTCACCCACCCCTCCTCTCTTCCTTCTCTTCTCTCCATCTCTCCTCCAGTACTGGGTATAGTGACGGCAGACTTTGCCTCTGGGATGGTGCATTGGGGGGCGGACACCTGGGGGTCTGTGGACATCCCTCTCCTCGGCAAGGTGAGATACTGCTCTGCTGTCGCAACGACCGAGGCCCTACATTACTGACCGAGGCCCTACATTACTGACTGAGGCCCTACATTACTGACCGAGGCCCTACATTACTGACCGAGGCCCTACATTGCTGACCGAGGCCCTACATTACTGACAGAGGCCCTACATTACTGGCCGAGGCCCTACATTGCTGACCGAGGCCCTACATTACTGACAGAGGCCCTCCATTGCTGACAGAGACCCTACATTACTGACAGAGGCCCTCCATTGTGAGGCAGGCCATTGAATCTGTGTCAGGGTAGCTCTGTCTCATCTATGGTTCAAATCTGAGTCCTTCCCCCCCCACCCTCGCCCTCCTCCATGACCCATGTCATGGCTGCGATGGTTGTAACCCTCTTTGCCCCCCTCTCATCCCATCTCACACCCAAGGGATCCAAGAGCTGGAGTAATCCAGTCAACCCTGGAGAACCGCCCACACACACGTGCACAGACACACACACACCCACGCACACACACCCAGACCCACACAGTCCCCTCTGCCTCTGGCCCTTGTCACCTCTGCCTGCCTACACTACCAGTCAAAGTTGTGGACACATTGTCCAATTTGGATCTTCAAAGGATCTTCCATTTGAATGAGAGGGTGTGTCCAGACTGGTAGTGTACCTTCCTTACTTCCCATACCTACCTCCCCCCCACTTCCAGTTTAGAGTAAAGGTCATCATCGTCTTGCCCAATTAGAGAGCAGCTGGTCCTCGTATTGGGTTGATGTGATCTTTTGTGGTGATTAATTTATGTGCGAGTGTGTATGCTTATTGCTAACGATTGTAGGGTTGTGTTGCCAAGGGGGCATGTTGGGAGTCTTGTTGGGGCTTATTATGGAAAGCAGAACTCCATCCTCAAATAATGGTCATGTTTTAGTGTGCATCACACGTCTAGTTGTCTATTTTGTGTGCGGTGGTGCGTGTGTGGTTCTGCTGTGGTCCAAATTGTGGTCATTTATAATGTTGTATGAACTCAGACATCATGCATGCCTGTAGCTGACCTATTCTAGTAGAATTAAACACAGGAGCCTTTAAAATGTCAGAAAGCACCCTGGGTTGCTGCCATACACAAGAACGCACACACACTCGTGTACACATGTTCGTGTGCACACACGTACTCACCCCGATGCCCACAGTCAGTCCGGTGAAGGGGCCGCACGTCCCCAGCCTCCTTTATCCCAGGTCTGTTTCCCAGCCGCAGACCCCCGCAGAGCAGGGGTCTCCCGCCCCTCCACCCAGGGGTCTGAGTCTCTCCAACATGGCAGGGCTTGATCCCAGCTCTGTCTGGGATCATTAGGACCAGCCACCTGGGAGGGCGCTCACTTCAAACAGAGACAGGGAATCTTCTCGCCACCAGGAGAGCGACGCTTTAACATCCTCTACAGCCAGATTAAAGACCAGCACTTAAACCAGATGGAAGGATTGAGCTCTTCCCTCTCTCTCTCTCTCTCTCTCTCTCTCTCTCTCTCTCTTTCTTTCCACCTCTTTCTACTCATCTATCGGTCTCGCCCCCCTTCTCTTCTCCCCCCCTCCTCCCTCTCCCTCCCTCTCTTTTTCCATCAGCACTTTCAAGCCGAGGCCCAGACGAGAGGAAGAATGGTTAATGATGGTGATTAGGGGCAGAAAAAAAGAGGTCTAATTGAACGACTTAAGCCAGCTCCTAGTCGAGAGGGAGGAGGAGACGCGGAGGTTTAGGAGGTGGGAAAAGAGGTAGGAGAAGAGAGGAAGGCGGGAAGAGGAGAAGAAGGGTGTGCTCTAAATGTGCCGCGGATGGCGGCGTTGCCAGGGCGATGGGAGATGGGAGTCCTGATTAGCGTTGAGGCGGGCTCAGACCGAACAGGGCGAGGCGTTCCGTTAAACGGTGTGGGATTAGAGCCAGCGAGCCAGTGAAGTCTGCATGCTGCCTCGGCGTGTCGTCTGAAGCTTAGCTACGCTTTCATCTGGACCGAGGACGAAAGAGAGAGGCGGGGTGCGAGGGAGGAGAGGGCTAGATAATTGTCGACGTACCAACAGATAGTTTTCGTTCCTCTCAAGCGGAGGCCGCCTCAGACAGACTTGCGATTGAGTTCTGCTCTCCAATGCCAGATAATGAGCGCTCCGCCCGCCTCTGGCACGCTATGGTAATACGCACCAAACCACTCCTGTGTTTTCGTAGCGCAACAGAAAATAAATTACCTTCATTGTGTGTTTCTTTCTCTTTTGTGTGTCCGCCACTCTCGCCCCGCGAGCCCGTTCATTTGCGGTGCCCGCATGTCGGCCGGCGGGTGTCCCGGCCTGGGCAGCACAGGTGGCGTCAGAGCGACGAGGCACCGCTGTTCACCGGTTTATTAGAATGCCGGATCTGAGGCTTTGGGTGGCGGGTGGGGCAACGGGGAGGGGTGGGGCTGAGCGGGGTTCTGCAGGGTTATCTCTGTGCCATAATGTGGAACAGGATGAAGAGCACAAGCACACACACACTTGTATACACACACACACACACACACAGACATTGTGGCACAGGGTGATTTCATGTGTTCTTTACTGTGGAACCTATGGACCACAGATGTTAAACGGTCAGATCAGGAACAGCCTCTGAGGGTCTGGAGACCAAACTCTTCCTGAAACGAGAAACCTGTGTGTTCCCCCCACACACCATTAAATTGTTTTACTCTTGAGTGAACTGGAATAAATGTTATTAGGGCTTCCGAGATTCTGTGTGTATCTTTCTCAGGCTCTCTCTCTCTCCCCTCTCTGACAGGAATTGTCCTCATACTTTGTGTTTAACATGATTGGATTACACTGAATATTAATGATGCAATTATCATAATGATATTCCTGTTTTAACTATCTTTCTCTTTCTCTCCCAACTCTGACCCCCCCCCCACACTTCCCTCACCCCCTCTCTTTCCCAATTATTCCCTTTTCCCCCTTGCTTTCTGTCTCTCTCCCTCTCCCCTCCCTCTCTTATTCTCTCTGCCTTGCTTCCTCTCTCTCTCTCTCTTTCTCTCTCTCTCTCTCTCTCTCCCTTCCTCTTCCTTCCTGTCTGTCTTTCATCAGGCATTTATTCGTCCTTTCAGAGAGCACCACATCGACCCTACAGCCATCACCAGGCATGACTTCATAGAGACCAACGGAGACAACTGTCTCATTACCGTTCTTCCACTGGCTCACATGACGTACAAGTTCCTGTCATACCCACCAGGTAGGACATTCCGGAGCTTTCTCTGAACCCAAGCAGGCTGTTAGCCGCTAAACGTGCGTGTGACAGAGCAGCGAGGAGTGGGTGGTGACACAGGAGTGTGTGTGTGAGTAGTGAGCCATGAACACTCTCCCTCACACGCGCGCACACACACACACACAGAGAAACACTTGTACTGTACGTCACCTCGCCACATGAGGTCGAATCAGTGAGGTCGCCAAGGTTTCGTTGGGAGGTCGTGACCCTGTCTGCTGCTGTGCGAGAGGTGACAGGACAGGAAGACGGGCAGAGCAAGGTGAGAGAGGGAGGAAGTTGAGAACGGGGTCAACCAGGGCAGCGGAGAGAGGGGACAGCGAGACGGAGAGAGGGAAGGAGGGAGATAGTCTTACAGGGTTTCGGTTCACTTTCGGTTTGAAAGACGACTCTGCCTCGCGTTCAACGACCTGCCTCCACAGCAGACCGTGTTCCTGCAAACATATTCCCTCGCAAGGTCAGGAGTGCGGCCGAATGTCTCTATTCACACCAGTCCTCCCCCCACCCCCCATTACAGATGCCCTTGCAGAGACCTACCCGTGGGAGTGTTTTGTATTTGCGCTGGCCGTGTTCTTGACCATGACCAATCAGATCCACAAGTGGTCCCACTCCTACTTCGGCCTGCCACGATGGGTCACCCTGCTCCAGGACTGGCATCTGGTGTTGCCACGGAAACACCACCGCATACACCACGTCTCGCCCCACGAGACATACTACTGCATTACTACAGGTAAATACCATAGAAGTCCTACTGCATTACTACAGGTAAATATCACAGAATTACTTCTATATTACTACAGGTTAATACCACAGAATTACTGCTATATTACTACAGGTAATTACTGTAATGGTACAGTTAAATCTTACAGTCTACAGTCTTACAAAAAGGAAAATGCTACACTGTTGCAACAGGTAAATACTACAGAATCTCTATTGTATTACTACAGGTAAATACTTAATTATAAAGGTAAATGTCACAGGATTTATTCTGCATTATGACAGTAAATTGATATCACATTACTAGAGGTAAATATCGGACTACTATTGTTACAAAATACAGTATTAATACTGCATTGTTATAGTAAATACTGCAGTATTAATACTGCATTATTACCGTAGATACTACAAAATGAATACTGCATTTTTTATATTATAGAGTTCTACTATTTTACTACTATATCATTTTCCTTCTAAAGAAAAATCTTGTTCGCAATAAATTGTTATGACATATTTCATAGAGATATAGGACAATAACACACAAGAAACACCACAATAGAGTCGAAACAAAATGTCTGCCGTGTGTGTGGGGAGAGATAAACGCTAGTTAGCCGAGATGAGCTGTCTATTTGTCTATGCTTATGTGTGTGTGTTTGTGTGTGTGCGGGCATTATAGCCCAGTACTACATTCAAATTGAGTATGCAGTGTGCGTCTGAGATAGACAGAGGGGGAGAGAGAGAGAGAGAGAGAGAGGGAGCACTGGAGAATTGAGCCTTGTACGTCACCCTCTCCCCCTATGGACGACAGATGTGTGTGAGGGGGGGGGCGGCAGGGTGTGTGTGTCCTAGTGTGTGTGTGTGCGTCTGTGTGTTTGTGTGTGCGCAGGACCCCCACCCCTTCGTCTCCCTGGTCCCTAACTTCTATGGGGGGAGGGGGTGGGGGGTGGGGGGTGATGAGTACTGTGGAGGGGGTGGATGTGGGTGGTGGAGGGGTGTCCACAGGGGAGTAGCCCAGCCACGTCCCTGCTCCCCCACCCTCCCTGCCTGCCTCCCCCAACCCTCCCCCGCCACCCCACCCACCCTCCCTGCCTGCCTCCCTCACCCTCCCTGCCTCACTCCCAAGGGGTCTGCGCCTGCCTTTGTGTGTGCCAGTGGCTGACAATCTCCATGTATATTTAATGCTAACCTGCTGTCAGTACTAACAAATAGGCCTGCATGGGGAGAGAGATGGAGAAAAGAGAAGGAAGAGAGGGAGGGGGGGGGGGGCAAAGGAAAAGAGAGCGGAGAGAGAGAACGAAAGAGAGGGAACAGGACAAAGAGGAAGAATCAAACCAACAAGCGTTGCTCTCCTCCAGCAGAGACAGGGTCACCGCAGGGACAGAAGACTGCTTACACTCACACACAGACACACACACACACACACACAAACACCAATTGTAGACACACATCCACACAATCGTAATGTATTCATGCCTGTGTACTGCCATATGCATACACAGGAAGTGTTCTCATCCAATTATATTGAATACATTATTAATGTATTCTACTTGTACACAATGTATCT